>PVKC010012266.1:0-23918 GCA_004027635.1 Crocidura indochinensis
AACTGATGACCTTTTACATGAAAGGCAAAGGCCTTACCTCCATGCTATCTCCCGGGCCCAATTCTTTATCTTTTTTTGAAGAGAAGTTGTGAGATGAACTCTGAGTGCCAGGGCAGGGGCCAAGGTCTGCACATAGGGAAGATGCCACCCGTCAGGTCTGTTTCCTTATCTCCCTCCATGTGCAAGTTTGAAAGCCATTAAAAACACCAAGAGTTTATATGGAAGCTGTGCAATGCTTGAATGCTAATGTTGGGAGATTTTGGCAAGCAGAATCCCAGAAGGATGACTCCATTAGCTTGGGTGTATGCAAAAATTTCTCCATTACAACTCCTGTTCCTCAGCTGGAAGATGTTTCCTGTTTCTCACCATATGCTCCATTGGAGGCTTATTTTCTCCTCTGTCAATCATTCCCTCAAAAGCCTTGTCCCCCAGAGAGCCTGATTCCTTCCTTGAATTCTGCTTGCAAGAGACACAGTAAGCTGGATTGCCTGCCACAGAGTTTCTGCCCTTTGGGGTTACTGGGTGGGACTTCAAGGCCTATTTGCCAATCAAATCATACACCATAAACGGAGTCTTTCATCAAAAGAAAAAAAAAAGAACTTTTTTTTTATTTTTTTCTATTGCATAAATAATGGTAAATTAGACTCTTTTTATACAGATTATATATTTACAGACAAGTTTGGTTAGAGAAAACATCTGGTAAATATGGCAGTCAGTTTTCCTTCATCTTATAATAAGATAGCATATTAATAATATATACTTCATTGGGTCAGTACGCTGCATGCCAAGTTAATGTATAGCACTATGTACATTTTATATAAAGATTATCTTCGACTAGTCTGTTGACTTGCTCATCACTTAGTAGCAGAAATCATCAGCTAATACTGAGTGAAACATGGAATGTGATGAGGTAAATGGGAAGTCGTGCCCAAGATGCCAGTCTTAATGGTCCTTTGGGGAGATAAGCCAGAGTGTTTCCAACTGTACTTCCATTGGTGGCTAGTCATTGACTCCTAGGCTTTCAAAATCAATTTGCATCTTAAATTCAATAATCTCCCGGGATCACAGATTCTCATGCTCAGCAAAGTTTACAGACCCTCTGCTTAGCCAGGCTTTGGGGGGCTGATTCCTATTAAGGACACTGTCCATAGAGAAATAGCTTTGCTGGATTTGGAATTGGGGAAGAAAGCCATACCTCACCAAGAAACTTTCAAAGACCCATGAAGCATGGCTACCATGTCATCTAGACCAGATAACATTTACTTTCCCTAGAGAGAAACTGTAAATTGTTTTTTCATTTGGGGAATATTCCTTGCAGAACTCAGAGATTATTCCTGACTCTGAGCTCAGGCATCACTCCTGGCAGGGCTCAGGGGCCCATTGAGATGCTTAGGACTGAAATTGAGTTGGCTGGATGCAAGGCAAGATGAACTATATCTCTTCTGTCCCCAGAGATTGAATTTCCACCAGGAATTGAAAGGGCCCTTTTTTGACCAGCTGAGGTCTTTCCAGGGAAGACAGCAGGGCTTATTATCACCACTATGGTTGGGACATACTTCTTGGCAGGAAAATGAAAAAAGAAGAGACAAGCAGGAGGGCTAGAGACTTCTGCAGTTGCTGCAGCTGCCTTTGTCCTTCCTCTCTTCCCTCCCTCCCTTTGAATAGGCACAGGAGAATCTAAAAGCAGGCACCTGTGCAGTGCCTGCTGGAGGACAGTGAAGGTCGCTGGTGTCCCCAGACTGTTCCATCTAGTGCCTGACAATTACCAGAAAACGTGCCTCTTCCTCCTGCAGTGGGACAAATGATTCAAACTGTTCTAATCTTCTGGAACAGATTCAGTGACCAGAAAAAAGGAAGAGAAATGACTGGAAATTGTGCTCATTTCTGTCATTCCAGTTAGGCTTTCTTGGGTGGAGAAACAATTTTCATTTCTAAGCATCTAGTTTTGCTGCAACCTACTTAGGCATAGATTCTCATCCACATGACCTTTGGTAATAGGAGCTCATTAATTTCTACCTGGGTCAGGATAAGACCCAGATCCCAATCCTCAGGCTTCTTTCAATCAGCAAGACATCACGAAGTAAATATGACCTCTGGCCTGCAAGATTTGACACATAATCCATATTTCATCGTCTTACTTATAGAGAGTAGACAGCAAAGGGACGACAATTTTGTGGATCTTGTGTTTCAATAAAGATAACAAGCCAAAATTGTAGATCCTTAGAGCAATTCTTAGACAAGAAAACACTGTCACTTGTGAGCATTCTCTCTGGTTTCAGAGTCTCACGATGTTCCCAGAGATTTTTCTGGGCCAGATGGTCTACCCTTCCTTTTGCTTTAGGATAAGAAAATGTGGGCCAGGAAGAGATATCACTCAATTATCTGGCAGGTGGGTATCACAAGCTCCAGGGTCCTGCCTCCAAGCCCTTCTCAGCTGACAGAGCTGCCCAACATGTCTTGTTCTCTGCTCTCCAGTTCAACAAGTATGAGCACAGAGGACTGGAAGAGGCATTATAAGCTTGGCAGAGATCAGCATCCCCAAGGAAAGATGAGCTTTGGGCCTCTTCTTGAGATTGGCAACATGTTTTGGGGGTCAGGTGGTTAGACTTGTGGCATGCAAGTTCCCCTCTGTCCTAAAGTAGGCCAAATATGTAGGGAAGACTCCAGAGCAAAGCACGAATGGCCCTTTGAAAGCTCTTTTTCTCGTTTGGGCCCAAAGTCACACTTGGAATTGGTATTCTATGGAATATTCCTTCCTAATTAGTCTCCTCCACTGGAAAATTCCAGCCTCAGCGGGCCTCTAACCTGGAGAAGAACTTCTAACACTGAGAACTGCTGCTTGGAAAGCTGCCCCGTCATGCTCCATGCTTGAGGAAAAGAGGTGAATGAGGGTTGTTCCCACTTGGGTTGGAGGACGCTCAGCTGATGAGCCTCTTGAGACCAGGCTTGGAAGTCAGGCAAGGCTTTTCAGTTTCAGAGGACTGTTTTGTGGGACTGGCAAAACCTGATTCTGTGAGGCCACATATCAAGACAAATTAACCAAGCAAATTTTGCTCTGAAGATACTGTAAGCACTGGTATTATAATTAATGATTCCTGGAGATCAGATAGATATGGAGGGACTCAATAGATACATGGTAGAGACCAGAGTTGGAAAGATGCACATATGCATGAGCCAAGCACACAGGAGAGTGATGTGTGCTGACTTGACCTTATTCCTTCAAACCAAATATTTTCTAGCAAGGCCCCAAGGCTGGGGACAATCCCTTGAGTGACTAAGTCAAAGCCAGTATGAAGTGAAGCCAAACAGCTCTGACATTTCAATTGTCATGGAGACCCAGTCTGGGAGAGACAGTTGGAGTCACTGCTATTTTGCCATCACTTTCAATCAAGACGAAAACCTCAGCTGATGAATCATATTTCTTTTCTATTTCTGATGGGTTTCACCCTTCTGGGAGAATAGAGCAAGGCCTTTTGGATATTAGTTCCCAGCCTCAAGGGTAAAACTGAAGAGGCCAATGAGAAAGACCTGGTGGGACACCACTGTGGACCCAGATTTTCCTGAAAATGCAGTTCTGAAGCACCCTGCCACCTAGCCAGCCTGTACCCAGGCTAGAAACTTCAGTTCCATCCCTAGACATCATTGTGAGATTATAGGACAGAACTTTCTTGCTGAGAGAGGTTCCCTCACTATTTCAGGAGAGTGAAAGGACAGCAGGATGGGCAGCGGTCTACAGAAACAAGGGCTTTAAAGTGACTGCTCTAGTTGGGGGCCTTCACTTAGAGGAGCAGAGCACAGGGAAGGAGCGGAAAGGAAAGCAAGAGCAAAATGCCACCTTCCCTTGGCATTTGCCCACCTGGTCAGGCCACCACTAGGGTGTGTGCACCTCCCATCTGCTATCTCTGCTCCTGCTCACAGGTGGTTTCTGAAGGCCAAGTGCAAAGTGTTATTTGATTTACGACTCAAGAGGGAGCTGAAGCCTAGAGAAGCATTTTGAGTGAAACAAGCATTTCCCTCTCCCCTTCTCCCCAGGCACCACACTTTGGCTGGGAAGGCCATAACTGTCAATTGTTCATCTTTCCTATCAGGTCCACAAGACAGTAGACCATCTGTCCTGTGAAATTTGAGACAGGCACTGGTGTCAAGAGAGAAGCCTTTGGATCCATCTTTCCTTGGTGAACAAAATGCTTAGAAGCCACTGGGCTTGCTGACACCACATGCCAACCTTAGGCCGATGAGAATGTTTCTCCATAGGAGACAAAACTAAAGGTCAAGACTTCTAAAGGTCAAGGCTTAAACTAGTGTTTAACTTCCAGATGACATGTCTGCTTCTTCACCTAGATTGGGGAGTGTGGGAATCTTTTGGCATTGGGAGGGGGGACTGTAGGCCAATTGTGGGAGATACCACCTGGCTTACAGGTACTTCTGCCCACTAAGCAAATGGAAGGACACTGGAGAAAAGGCAAAAAGACCACCAGGTCTAAGGATATGGATATATCAGCGTGCAATTTGGCTGAACCCCAGTATTCTTGAAGAAAATGTTCCCTATTTTCATGTACCATGGCAAACTCAGGGTGGAATGTAAGGGTTGCCATGGAGATTTCCTTTTTTTTTTTCTTGTCTTTTTTACAGGTCGGTCATGTGGGATCCACGCACATTCTGGAAGCTACTCTTAACAGTTCTCATGCTTCATCCTGCTTGGGGGCTCTATCTTGCCTCTAGAGTAATGGGTGCCAGCTGCTTTGAGGCCACGAGAATAAGAATTGGCTCCCTCCCTCTCCCAAATGATAGGTCTTTGCTTATCTTTTTTTTTGTTTTTTTTTTTTTTTTGTTTTTACAGAGTGAGCCAAGTGTGTGACTGGCCAGCCATTCAGCCACTACTATGGTCTCTTGAATCAACTAGCCAGAGGACAGAACAGGAACTGGTTTCTTCCTCTGTGCCTGTAGAGGCCCTGATTCTGTGAGCATGGAGGACCAGACCATGCAGTCTGGCCTGAGCTTCACTAGTCCTAGAACGTGGATGATAAAGTGCTGACGGGAGAGCTTGGAGAGTTGTTGTGGGGACAGGCATGGGGAAGGGCCAGAGAAGTTGCATCTGAAGTCATCTGGCCAAGAATGTGGCATGGCCACATCCAATGTGTGGACAGTGGGGCAGGCTTTTAGGCCCCAAGGTTTAATACCCCCAGTTCTGAACTGTATACATCATTTCAGTTCTGGAGTGCCACACTTGTGGCAGGAGGGTAACTGCTAGCTTGTTAGAGGAGCTTCTGCTATTGCTTTTTGTCTTTGCATCCCCAGCTCAAACTGGCTACAATCGGGGAGTCAAAAGCTTACTTTCCAGTCATGGTGCAAAGGGAAAGGGTTCTCTTTAAGGGGCCACAATTGGAGGTGCCTCTCCAGAATTCTGCTTCAACCCAAGTCAGCCCTGTGTTGTGGCTCGTTTCTTGCCTTCCTTCCTTCCTTCCTTCCTTCCTTCCTTCCTTCCTTCCTTCCTTCCTTCCTTCCTTCCTTCCTTCCTTCCTTCCTTCCTTCCTTCCTTCCTTCCTTTCTCATTCTTTTTTTGTTTGTTTGTTTTTGGTTTTTTTTGGGACACACCCAAAAAAAGCTCAGGGGTTACTCCTGGCTAAGCGCTCAGAAATTGCCCCTGGCTTGGGGGAACCATATGGGATGCCAGGGCATCGAACCACGGTCCTTTCCTTGGCTAGTGCTTGCAAGGCACCTTACCTCTAGTGTCACCTCACTGGCCCCACTCATTCTTTTTTCTATTTTTGAACTACTGCTGAAAGTTCTCGGGGTTTTACTTCTGGCTCTCAACTAAGGACTCAGAGGACCACATTGGACTCTGGGATGAAACCTGGGTGGGCTGTATACAAAGCAAGTACCCTGGCTGTAGTGCTCAATAAAGCCTCACTAGTCCCAATCTCCAGAAAGACAGCTTGCATAGAGGGCCACTTTCTGCCTCACCTGTGCCTGGACCTGGCCACTTTAGAGCCTTGCACCCTCCTCCCTGGGGGCTCTGGGGAGCCCTACCCAGCTCCCATTGAGAGAGGGAGGTCAGAAAGGCCCAGGGAGACATCAAACCAGTTTGTCTTATGCCTTTGGGTCTGTTTGAGGCTCTTGTTCTGAGGGACAGTGAATTAGGCTAAGGAGAGAGGAAGAGTGGGGGGCTGGGGTGAGGGCTAGGCAGGCGTCAGCTTCCAAGACATGGAAGGACACCAGGGATTTTAACTGGGGGACATTGAACCCTCTGGGCTCACTCCTTGGACTATGGCTCAAACCCTAGTTTTACTTGTGCTCATCATGAACGCTCTTGGCGTTCTCCCACGTGGGGACCTTCCTACAGCTCCTCCCAGGCTGTAGCTGAAGTGCTTGGAGAGGTGAATTGGAAGAGAACCCGCAATTGAAGCCTCAGCTGCACTGAGTCTATGAAGGCAGTCGGGAGGAGGCTGAGATGGGCGGGCAGGGGGCATCAGGAGCAATACCGACCCGGCTGGCTGCTGCTCTAGGGGAAGGAAGACTCTGGGGCCTCGGGATTGGAAGAAAGGGGAAGGCAGGAGCACATAGCTTTAGAATGCAATCCAGAGACAGAGAAGCAAGACAAGTCCATTCCAAAAAATAAAGACCTGAGCTTAGAAAATTATAAAGGAAAATATTACATCTAGAGAATCTAGGCTAACCAGACTACGCAAGCTTGAATTAATAGTTGGGTTTGATATGGGAGCTGGGGCAAGGGAGGGAGGGACAGGCTTGGCGTGGACTTGAAAATGACTGTTGGATTCTGTTCTCTTCCCGGCAGAAGCGGCCTGAGGCAAGGCCCTGTCCTGTTGAGTGAGCTTGTGCAAGTCTTTTATTTGTTTCTCTCAGAATAAGGAATTTGTTGCAGGCCCTGAACCCAGAAGATGTTACGTAAAACTCAGTCAGAGGATCTGTCCGCCTTTCCACTTCGGATGGCATTTCTCCTCGGGTCTGGGGAAGACTAACTAAACCAACTTTGAAATGAGAGTAAGGGAAGAAGTGGAAGGACCTTAAGTTCTACAGGTCTCTGGCCCTGAGATGGGGCTCCGTCGCTTGGGTCACCAGGGATGAAAGGGGTCCCGGTGCCATCTTCTCTCGGCCCCAGATCACCTCATTCTCCCCAGCCCAAAGAGGCAGGGGATGTGCTGGAGTAGCAGCTCAGGCGGGAGGCAGCAGAGGGGAAGCCAGGGTTCTGGTTTCTGGGCCGCAGAGTGCCTGGCAGGTTCCGAATCTTGCAGGCAGCCCAGGCAGCAAAGCTGGGGGGGAAGCTCCGCAGCTTCCAAATGCTGGTGCGCGGTGGGCTCTGGGGTCAGAAAGCCAAGTGCTGATGGAAACCGAGAGCCCCTGCCAGGCCCCTGGAGGCCCAAGGAAAGGGCAGTAGGAACGGAAGTGAAGCGCTGTGTCCCAATCTGGGGACCTTCTCACACCTTTGCGGGGGTCTCCAGCGGTGGGAAAAGATAGGGAGGATAGGCAAGCCCCCTCTTAGGAAGCAGACGGGAGGTTAGCTCCAGGGAACTGAGGTTTCCCTGGTGGGCCAAGTGGGGGGGAGGGTCTCCAGCTGAGAACTAGCCTGGTAGGGGGGTGGCTGCGTGGTCAGCTTCGCTCTCACCCACCAGCCCTAAGTGGCTGCTGGAGTTCCCCAGAGGAGATGCAGTTTGTGCAGAGGGTGAGGCCGGGAGGGTGGAGCTCCTGCCAACTCCTGGCTATTATTGCATTAGGAAACGAAACCAGTAAAGCATCGAAGACAGCCCTTTGGTGTCCCTGCCAAGGAGATGAAGTGAATTTGTAACACCGGTTGCCCCGCGTGCCCTTGGGGCTGGGACTGAGCGGTGTCAAGTGCGCAGGGTCCTTCTCTGCGTCGGTGGAGGAAGAGTCTGCCCGCGGCATGCACATGCGGGGAGGGAAGGCAGGAGCCGCTGCTACTCCATGCCGCTCCGCAGGATCTGGTTGGCCGCGATCAGCATGACGCTAATGATGAAGGCCATGGCGAAGGCGCAGATGAGGCTCTTCCGCACGCACGTCTGTCGGTTCTGTTTCTGGGAATGCACTAGGGGTAGAGACAGGGCAAGGAGAGGGAGAGAGATGACAGTGAGATAAGACCTGGGCACCTAGCAAGCTGCTGAAGATTCATTAAATCCAAAAGGTGTCATTAATAAAGATAGTAAGACCTGAAATTGGTCACCGGTGCTGAACCCACACCCCAAATCTACATGTCACCCCAAAGCTGACTGAAGTTCAGCCTCTCCAGTCATTCTGAAAGGGCCTGACCAGTTATGGGGGTGCAGGGGTGGAGTAGAGGGGACAGAGGTTGGGGGGTCCTCTCTGGGCCCTGTCTGATCTCCAGCAAAGCACCTTAGTGCTCCTTTCACTCCCTTTCTGCTGCCTAGTCCATAAGGCCACTTGCTTCTCCAACTTCTATAGTCAATTAAAGTTTAAAATAGTCACAAACAACTTCCATAGTCATAAAGTTTAAAATCATAAGGCTTACTTTTTAACACTAAAGAGGGTAAAATTTATGTAAGTTAAAAAATTCCAAGTTAAATGTTCAGAGTACGGCATGAAATTCCAGATAAAATGATAATTAGGGCGATGCTAATAATAATGGCAAGAAAAATACCATGTGTATGTTACCACAACTTTCTCCATATTTTTTATTTTAGACATTGGAATTAAATCTGGCTGGGGCTGGGGGGAGGGAATCCCAGAGTTTAAGCTGTTGGAATGCTGAGTAGGGACCAAGGAAGGTCAAGTCAAATGTTAAAACTCATGCCAGGCAGATTCTTGAGATCACCCCATTTTCTGAAAAGGAGTTCCTTCTGCTATGCAGGTACCCTCCCCACTGATGTAAAGTGGTTTTCTCTCGGCCAGAGAGCAAAGGGGCAAAATAAAGAAAAGCAGCCTCCTTTCAAATTATTCCCAGACACTTTGCAAGAGAGAAAAAAAAATGAAAGGGGCCGGGCGGTGGCGCTGGAGGTAAGGTGCCTGCCTTCCTGCGCTAATCTAGGACGGACCACGGTTCGATCCCCCGGTTCCCCATATGGTCCCCCATGCCTGCCAGGAGCGACTTCTGAGCGAATAGCCAGGAGTAACCCCTGAGCATCACCGGGTGTGGCCCAAAAACCAAAAAAAAAAAAAAAATGAAAGAAAAAGGTCATGGTAAAGTCCTTGTGTTTGAAAAAAAATTTTTTTTAATTTGGGGGTCACAACTGATGATGCTAGTTAATACTTCAGGCTCTGAATTTAGGAATCACTTCTGGCAGGGTTTAGAAGATCATATGGGATGTGGGGAATTAAACATGGGTCAACTGCATACAAAGCAAGTGCCTGACCCCACTGTATTATTAGTTCAGTCCCATACCATGTGTTTTTAAAGTACCTATTCAATAGTCAAGGGCATCTAGAAATGACACCAAATGGCAGGATCCTCCAGAAATTCCAGAATCCATGCAGCTTGAGATACTTGGTGGCTTTAGCTACATCTGGGCTTTGCTCTTTTGAGTGACTGAAGGAAGTTTGTCATCTCTAGGAACCACAGGTTCTGTCCTGGACATAGACCCCCCAAAATTCTTCATGACTGAGAATGTTACTTTGGTGGCATGTGTGATGCCCTGTATTTAATTCCTATGCCTCAAAAAAAAAAGAAAGAAAAGAAAAAGAAAAAAAAAAGAGAAAATTGTGGTAACATACACATGGTATTTTTCTTGCCATTATTATTTGTGGAATAAAACTTCGGACACAGAAATCAGATCTGCCCTGAAAGTCCAAGTCAGCCTTTGCCTTTTCCGTCTGATGAGACTTGCAGCTCATACCCATGGCCTCTTGTAACCCAGCCCCTCAGGGATACTATCTAAGCCAGAACACTTCTAATAACTAGGCCGGGCCAAGTCCAGTCAGAGAACTAGCTTGGTTAGAATTCAGAAGAGCCGTTATTTCTTAGCTTGCATTTCCACTCACTCCTGCTTCAGGATCTCAAGGTTCAAATGCATTTTCCTCTGTGAGTCGGGATGTTGGGAGTCACTACATATCCCTGAATAGATCAATGTTCTGTCCCCTACTACTTCAAAGGTGCATTTCCCTCTCTCTTGACAAGGATAGAGATAGCATCACCAATCACTCTTATTTTCATTTTATCTGGAATTGTATGTCTTACTCTGAACACTGCACTTCCATCCTGTCCAAACCTTTAACCTCTGGGAAACCAAGTGCAAAAACAAAACAAGTGTTCTCTCCACTCAGCAGAAAGATGCTGTATTTAACACCTGTCTGGGGTGGGATGTGGGGTGCAGTTGCACCTTCCCAGTAGGGGGCACCTATGAGGACACAGTTTTGAGAGGAGGGAAGGGAGGGCAAGGAGAGGAGGAGCTGGGAGTCCCTGTCGGACACTTCAGAAGACAGCTGGCTCATTTATTCTGCACAGTTCCCCAGCAGGAGACTGCTCAGCGAAGGCAATCTCTTTCTTCTGTCCTGAGAGCTGATGATGACATAAGAGAAAGAACCAGTGTGTGATTGGGCTGAGGGGGAAAATTCTGCTGAAGACCTTTTGGTGAAGGACAGTCAGAAAACAAGGTTACAGGCCACAGGATTATCCCCCAGGAGCAGCTGCCACTTTGATCTAAAAAATCCTTCAAAGCAGGCGGAAGGGAGAGATAAGGGTCAGAAAGTGTCTCAAGAGCTAATGATTTGTTCTTGAGGTCACATAAATCTTAATCCATACCAAAATCCAGGGAGTATTCAAGCTTCCAACTCGTGTCCAGCACTGGAAACAGGTCATCCTTACAGTTCCCACTTCCAGCTCTGTGGATTGCTGAGACTATCTCCCATGTGGCTTGACCATCACTGTAAATTATGCTGTTAGGAGATGTCCTGTGGTCCACTGCCATTGTAGCCACAGGCTACAACCAAGTTTCTAAGAAAGTGAGGCTTAAACTGAAAAAGATGAACATTATAGTGGGGGCCAGCCCCACTGGGCATGGTGGGACCAACTTATATGTGTTCTGGGCACATTTCATGAGTTCAGTGGGGAGGAGGCATATACATAGTTGCCTCCCTGTTATCTTCTCACATATTCTAACATCAAACCCAGAAATGACAGACCTGAATTCTTAACCCAGAAAATGCTCTCTGGGAGTTCTTTCACCCCTTAATTGTAGCTGTAGGAATCTTTCCTGTAAGTGGCATAGGACCACTGGGGTTACTCCAGTAATGTTCAAGGCTTCCAGTCTTCCTGTGCTAGCCCTAGTGATGCTTTGGGGTGGAGGGGAGTCAGGTTATGGAGATCCAACCAAAGTCAGGTATTTGCAAGGCATTACAGTCCTGCACTATCTCCGAGGCCCTGAGAAAATCTATTTGTCTGAAGCCCTCAATTACTTTGCAAAATTATCCCTCTTAGTTTCTTGAGCTCAGAGACACCTTCACTTCCTACTTGCCTGAGGAGGTCAGGTTTGATCTCAGGAAGGGTTCAGTTGGGGCAAGTGGACAGTGGGGTGGGGTGCAGAGGATGTAATGATATATCAAACCTTTCCAAGTATGTGGCACTTGCATAGGTCTGCTGTGACCTATGCACATTTCTGTGTAACCACAGAAATAGCTATGCTGAATTTGGTTGAAAATTATTCCTGACCTTCCATTGAACTCCAACCTCTTGCTTTATTAACAGCACTCAGGACTGAACCCGGGGTCTCACATATTCAAGATCAGACTATATCATGGAGCAGATTCCCTGCTATATCTGTGCGTTATATCCATGCTAGTGCGCCTGCATCCCCTCTCACTATATTTGACTGTCTTTGTGAGTTTGCTTTTTTCAGTGGGATATTGCAGCTTGGCTGAATCATTCACAGAAAAAATTTATTCCCTGGTTGCTGGTTCTGCCATGTTCCAGGGTTTGTGTTGGACTGTCTGAAGAAGTCTAAAGGGGGTACCCACTTAAGGGTGACACTTATGGGATTATTCTGCAAGGGACCAAAGAGAGAGCTTATTACACATCCACTCAAGCATCCACATCCATAACGATTCTGTGGGCAGTGAGCAAATAGTCATGAGGATGAGTTAAAGACTGAGAAGAGATACAGGGCATGTACCAGGTTGGACCAGCGACTGTCCTTACTTTGATTTTGGACAAATCATTCTCCCCAGTGTGATTCAGTTTCCTCATCCGAACTTAAGGAATCACAGAACTCATCTCTCATGTCCTGCCCACGTATCAGCAATATAAAGTGTTAGTAAAGGGCCGGAGAGATAGCATGGAGGTAAGGCATTTGCCTTGCATGCAGGACAGTGGTTAGAATTCTGGCATCCTATATGGTCCCCTGAGCCTGCCAGGAGTGATTTCTGAGCTTAGAGCTAGGAGTAACCCCTGAGCACTGCTGGGTGTGAGCCCCCCCCCAAAAAAAAACCCCAAAAATAAATAAAGTGTTAGTAAACTCCCAACTCACAGGCATGCTCTCAATAGCCCCTGATATAGCTCCTGCCACTCCTGGGTAACAACAACAGTACTAGAAAGATACCTGCATGGGAGACAGGCCCCATCACACCTAATAGAATTCCTAGTGGCCATATTATGAACCATTTAATTCCACAGCACTCAGCAGCTGGAACCTGATAGTAAAATGTACATTTGTTTCCCAGAGACTTTGAATTCATGTTCTCCTCACATTAAATATCCAGTAACAATAAGAAGCCATGGAAGTAGCATGTCTTCAGCTCTCAGGCAACAGCAAACGTGAATGAGACAGTGAGGATTTACCTAAGTTTGGGTCTAACTTACTTTGTGCTGATAATTTTTCATTTTTAAAATTTGGATGATTTTGGTATTTTGGAACATACCTTGCATTGCTTTGGAGTTACTCCCAGCTCTCTACTTGGGGGTCACTCTAAGTAGTGGTCAGGGAGCCATATGGTGCTGGGCTTCCTGCATGAAAACATGCTCCTAGTCTATTGAGAATATCTCTCCAATCCCTGACCTAATTATTTTCCTAATAATTAGAACACAGATATTTATAGTTTATACCTAAGTACTTTGGGAATTATTTATCTGAATATATGGATGAGGAGTTCCTGAAAGTCCTAACTTTAGCCAAATGTTCTCACAGAATTGAAAGCTGAGAAGCTACTAGCTCCTAGGTAAGCAGGGAGCCATAATTCCATGGGTCCGATGACATCGTTCCTATAATGCCTGCATATGTGTGCAGCTCATGCTGAATGAGTTTCCCAAAGTAAGTGAGAATAAGGTGCTGCAGACCCTCGAGCTTATCTTGACTTTGATCTTTCTTCACAGCATTTCTGTAGAAGGCCCCTCTGGGCAGCCAAAGAAAGGAGACTATTACATCTGAGCTGACCAGGGAGAGTCCTAATGAGGTAGCACAAGTGGTGGCAGGTAGTATAGGTAGCACAGGCCCTTGCAGGTTGCCTGGATGCTTGGATCTCCCTGCCTTTCATCATTATAGGATGAAGCTGCTTGTTTATGGTCACATAGCCTGCCAGCCACATGGGAATACAGGTCAGAATGCAACAGAGATTTTGTATATGTCTACCCTAAAACCAACAGAAAAATAAAAACCAAAAGGGAGAGAAACCCCAAACTTATCTCATCTTCAAATTCCTGAGTCTCTGTTCTTTTGTATTCACTAAAGTGGAAGGAATAATGGTTGTTCTCTGTGTAGTGGTTAAATTCTAAAACCTTTGGAGATGGGTTGGGCAGGTTTTGGAAAGTGACATGTCTAACCAGTACTTTAAGATAATCACTGATGTCTTACAGGCAATTCTTGCTCTCAGCCAAAGCTCAAAACTGCCCTAAAGTCCAGAGCCTTTTACTTTTCCCCTGCTCAGACAATGACGTATTCCTTTATTTTTGGAGGAACAAGGTGTTTCAAACCTTTGAATTTTATTTATTGCTGATGTATCAGGAATTTCAGGGCTTGAGCTAGCCAGAGAGTAGAAAATTTGTTAGGTGTGTGAGGGGGATCACATCTGAGATAGGAGAGAATCTGCACAGGGTAGGGATCACACCCAAGAGTACACCAAGATCACACAAGTTGTATGTATGCTGCAATAAAGCTCTCACAGGGGTTTAAGGAAGTGTTTGGGGCATGTGTGGCAAGGTCAGAAACCCAAGTTCGACTTGGGTTTGCCCCATAATCCCATCCGTTATCAGTTGGGATTTTAGAAAACTCCATTTCTTGTAAAGTTCTGGTCTCTTGGCAGAAGGCGGATCATGCACAACTATACCTGCATCTGACTGTTGAGTCTGAACAGCAGATGTTGACATGTGGCAAGAGCTGAGATGCCACTGACCGCACACTTGAACAGGTAGTCAGGAGAACATGCAAAGGGGCCAAGGAGCAGGGGAGTTAAGTGGAAGAACTGATGCATTGGGGCCTTAAGCACCCATAGGGCTGAGAGGAGCAATTCAGGAAACAGAAGTAATTCTGAGGTACAACTAACTTTGGAAAAGTGCAGGTGCAAGACACTACACTGTATGTAGGCAGCAGGCATGTCTGGCAGCAAGTATGATGGTGGAGGTCAAGGGAAGTTCATGTACCTGCAACCTAGCCCCAAGGTCTGTGTCTGGAAATCACTACCTTGTCTCAAATCCACCCATCGATGTCTAGAAACAATCATAGATGTGAAAGCTTCACATGGCCAAGTAGACCATGTCTGAAATCAGAATTCCTCTATAGCTCCCCCACAACTAGCAAGTTGAGGTCCAAACTGCATGGACCTGGTGTCTCAAAACCAAAGCAGAAATAAGTCCCACTGCCCTGAAGACATGCAATAGGCTTATATACTCCAGGAAACAGAAGCAATAAAAAAATACTGTGCTGAATACAAATGATGGTTTCTCATATGATATAAGCTCATGGGTTTTAAAGCAGTTCACCCTGTATCTGGGACTCATCAATTATTCTCTAAAGGGCCGATGCTACCTGTGTTGTATGAGATGGAAACACGTGGCCAGTCTGCATGGAAATCAGGCAGAAATCAGAAACTTCTGCCAACATACAAGCTTTTGAGGAACAGAAGATGTTTAGAGCTCAGGGCACTTCCCAGGGCAGCACTACCTCTTTCCAGTTACTAAGACATGTGGCATTTCTCTGAATGAAACTGGCCAGAAAAGACCCACTTTGGTCTTTTATTATCACACAAGTTTATGTATCTATCTGTCAGGGACATCCTGTCATGGAATGCTGGGACCTTCTTGGCATACAGATGGAGAAACAAGGTGGGTGGCAGTGGTGGTGGTTTCCGTGTTCATCCCAAACTTTCATACCTTGTGGGTTCTGTATGGTCTCAATTCCAATACTAAGGTCTTGGCCCAGTCTCAAGAGACCAAGAGGCTTCTGACCACCACTGGGTTTTATTTGTTACTCGAAGCATTCTTTTTAAACTGGGGGTGATGGAGAGTGGTGGTGTTTTAGTCACAGTCAGGAATTGTTCCTGGCTCTGAACTGAGAGATTACTCCTGCATGAGCCTGGGGAACCATATGTGCTACAAGAGAATAAATCTAGGTTGTCTGTGTGCAAGTCAAATGCCTTATCCACTGTACTATTTCTTTATGAGCCTAAGACCGGAGAGATAGCATGGAGGTAAGGCATTTGCCTTTCATACAGAAGGTAGGTGGTTCGAATCCTGGCATCCCATATGGCTCCCAGCCTGCCAGGAGTGATTTCTGAGCATAGAGCCAGAAGTAACCCCTGACCACTGCCAGGAGTGACCCAAAAACCAAAAACAAAAAAACAAAAAAAAGAAAGAAAGAAAGAAATCTCAGCCTTAGAGAAGGTATTAGGAGGTACAAGATACAAGCAGCTGCAGCCTGCTAGGAAGTTTGGATGTAATTAAATCTCCCCCAACCCCCTGAGCTGCAGCTCTGATCTTCACATTTGGAGAGTGCTAGAGAGTGGGGGCAATTATCATTTAGCTTTCCTGGAACTCTCTTGTTATGAGGGGATACAGTAAGCTGAATTATTTAAAGATCTCTGTCATGAGCTCAAGAACAAGCTCTTCCATGGGTCTCCTTAGCATTCAAGTGGAAGCTGAGTTTCTTCTGAGCATGAGTCATATGTCATCAGCAGGGCTCTTTGGTCCACGCATTCAGGAAGGTTCTATGTCTAAGGACCCTAGGAAGTAGGTGTAATTTTACTTGTTTGGTGGTGCCAGGGATGAAATCTAGGGCTTTACTAAGCAAGGTCTTTACGAACAAAGGGGCTTTACTATTTTGGAGTTCTGTCCCTAGCCCCTACCTTTCTATTATGGATAAGAAACACTCAGGGAAAATGTCTGCCTTGCCCATGCTCAACAGTTAGGCTCACTGAACATAATCAAAAAGCCAAGACCACCACCCCCACCCCCATTCCTCTACAATATGTCAGAACCCTCCACTTGCCCAGACCTTAGAATCCCAACAGAATGGGTGAGGTCAGGAAGGGACCTGCAAAAATGCACAGTTGGGAGAAAAGACAAATAAGAATCTTTATGGAAATGTCCCCATGTCAGCCATGAGACCTGGCTTCTGCACAAGAAAGGCAGATTCAGCTTTCCAATCCCTCTTTCTTTCCACGGTGACCCATAGAGGAGCAGAGGCAGAGGGAATGGGAGACCTACCTCCCTCAAACTCCGTCTGGCAGTTCCCCGAGGTCTCATTCAGGCTCTCCTCCTCATTGATGATGATGTTCTCGATGTCCTTCATTGTTAAGTGGTCCCGGAAGGCATGGTAGAGGATGTGCTTCAGTTCTTCCAGAGTTATCCTTTGCATGTCGAACTGTGGAGACAAGGAGGGCAGAGAGCGTATGAGGCCAACACTGTATGTATGGAAGACACTCAGCGTGGGGCGCATTCCCACATGGAAGATGCTGCTCTGGGACTGGCCCAGCTTTGTAGGATGGCAGCTGAGCAGTTCATCTTCTCACCTGCTGTGAGCTTGCAGGGCCTTCTACATCCCCCTCAGAAGAACCTCCAGAGAGAAAAAGGCTGCCTGCTCGTTTGGTTTCCAACTCATTCAGCCATCTGCTGTCACCCTCCACACCTCATGTGCTTGGAGTTGTGTCAAACTTTATACAAAATGCATATCTTTGCAATTCACACCTTTACAAGAAGCCAGCACCCCCTTTTTGGCTTCAAGTGAAGATTTGTTCTAAAGTTTCATGTTTGTGCAGAAGGACCTGGCAGAGGAGGGGTGCGGCCCCCACTCTCTCCTCTTGTGGGAGATATACTATTTGCCTGATGCATTCCTACCAGGTGGGCGAGTGTCACTTTCTTAGTCAATGAAATCTGGGTACAAATCACATATGCCACATCCAACTAATTTTCAAGATTTGCACCTAGCTCCATTGTGTTCTCCCTCTGCTGAAGAATGATATGCCTCCCCCTCCCTGAAATGTAGGGCCTGTTCTTTCTTCTTGGGTTTTGGAGTAAGATAAAGGAGAGACTCGGTTTCTATCCCATAAGGAAGCAGAGAGAGGGTGACAAATGTCTTTGATATTACATCCACAGAGACTTGACTTTCTCTTACATTATAGCTTGGTTTAAGTCAACAATACTGAAATGAGGGCTACTATTAAGAAGATTCTAAAATACAACAAACTGGGGCTGTAGAGATAGCATAGAGGTAGGGCATTTGCCTTGCATGCAGAAGGATGGTGGTTCAAATCCTGGCATCCCATATGGTCCCCCGAGCCTACCAGGAGCGATTTCTGAGCATAGAGTCAGGAGTAACCCCTGAGTGCTGCCAGATCTGACCCAACCCCCATCATCATCATCACCACCACCACCACCACCATCATCATCATCATCATCATACAGCAAACTGGACCTGGCAGTGGGAAGTGAGTTAACTGGTCCTGGAGGTCACAAAGGCCACAGGGCAACATATTTGCCACAATGCTGCCTATAAACTTGAGATGAATCTACCATGAAAAAAGTCTGTGACTTGAGATAAAACACTTGGGAAAAGCAGACCAGAGAGATAGTACAGTGGGTAGAGTGCTTTCTTTGCATGTGGCTGACCTGGATTCCATCTCTGGTACCTGAGCCCTACCAGGAGTGATATTTAAACTCAGTGTCAGGAGTAAGCTCTTGAGCAGTGCCAAGTGTGACCTAAACCACACTCTA
This sequence comes from Crocidura indochinensis, assembly GCA_004027635.1. Classification (NCBI taxonomy): domain Eukaryota; kingdom Metazoa; phylum Chordata; class Mammalia; order Eulipotyphla; family Soricidae; genus Crocidura; species Crocidura indochinensis. The sequence continues at coordinate 18,122 of PVKC010012266.1, forward strand.
CCAAAAACAAAATTTTGGGGGGAGGAGGGAAGCATTTGCTGGCTGTATCTTGTCATGAAAAAGATGAGATCTAGAAATAACTGGTTAGTTTGAAAACCAGAAATAAAGATCAACCATAGGAATTGGAAAGAGAGTAAAAGACGTAAAACTTGCCCAACAACCTCCTTATCTCTCCCTGCATACCACCAAAAGATAAACTGGAATTTCTGGTATTGCAGAGCTGAAAAATGTAGTTGTCTTTTGAATATACTCAAAAAAATATAAAAATGAGAGATACAGTAAATAATAATATAGGCCTCTTAAAACAAATCAAAGTGTCCCTTGTTAAAAACCTCTGAACATGTTAGGTGACTCTCCAAGAATCAGGCTATTTAGTATAGATACAATTATGTTTCAGAAATAGTTGTGAATGCAGTTATTAACATGAACCATTAAAAATAAAGAGATAAAAATATGATAAAGCTTTTGAGAGAAGTAATCTGTTCAAGCAACAATAGTTGGGGAGTAAAAGATTTGATAACATTCAAATGAAGTCTGTGCTCCCAACTTTCGTAGAGGAACATTACACATGCCCCTTGCTTGGCAAATTTTCCCACATGCTCATCTTGCCCAGAATATGAGCAAGGATGGGGCATATGGGTATCAGGCCTTGAACCTTACCATAAAATCAATATTAACTGCAGATCAACTGACTGAAGGAAGTGCAGAATTGCTCTGATCCTTGGATTACTCTGAGTCTCTCATTTACAGTTTTCAGATAGAAATTTTAGGAGGTCAGCTCCACCCCTCACCCCTTCATCCCAATGCTCTGAATGTATCAGTAAGGGTAGGGCATCTTGGTTTTTTTTTTTTTTTTTTTTTTTTTAGCTCATAGGCCTCCAGGCACACGCAGATCATACAAGTGCTAAATCTGTGTTATTGATTTTGTTATTAGGTGGGATTTTTGTGCTTCTCCCTTGGGAAGGAAATAAATATTTGTGAGCAAGAATGTAGGCTATAACAGGTTGTATTGTTTTCAGTTATTTTCCTCTCCTTGAGAGAGAATTATGTTCTTTTTCACAGGCATTAAACTTTGACTGGCGAAATGAGGAAGAGTGTCATAAAAGTCCAGGGAAGTGTGTGATTTCTGCCATTTCTTTCCTTTTCCCAAGGGTGCTGTTCCTTTATCTTGGGTCCTTAGAAACATACAGTATGGTGCCAACCCATGAAGGGCAGGCAATTTGAGTGAGAAAACAAACCTTTACTTGTCACGAAGGCTGAAATTTCCATGATCTGATCTAGTCAAGAATGAATCCCAAAATAGCATTTTAAGAGAGATTCTAGGTCGTTTCTTTCCCTGTTTTCCTTGAATAACACTTGTCACCTTACCATAGTAAGTCCCTCAAATTGTGTTCCTGGATGGAGAGATTTGTAGGGTGGGTGTTTTCTGCTTCATGAAACATATATCAACTTTTCATGTGAATCTTGAGATACCATCAGGCTAAAGCCAGAATGTCAATCCCTGTACCTGGCCCTGAAATATGGTAGGAACAGTGGAGAAGGGGGAAATGGCAAAATGGCTGGTGGGAGTGAAGAGAAAGTGTAATTATTACACATGCTGAGATAAAGAGTGACAAATCACAGATCTGGAGAATTTGAGTGTCTATTTCCTAGAATCCCTCTAAAGGACTAGAGGCCTAAAAGAACTTGAGGCTGTTGAGAATTTAATACTTCAGGATTCAATGAAAAGAATTATCCAGGAAACAATTCAGGGAATTGACAGGGATGACGGATGAGATGCAAATTCTAGAAATCCATCATCTTTCTTTGATTCAGTTTCCAGGAAACCAGCATGTGAGCAAAGTAATTAAGAAGTTCATATACTTTCCACATTGCCGTTTACAACTTTGAAATAAATTAGTATAAAATAAAATGAGCCCATTACCAGCCAGAACTTCTTACATGAGTACCAGTTCACTTAGCTTTTTTTTTTTTTTCTAGAGCATATGACCATGGCCAACAGTTCTGCAATTTAAAGTTTCTCTTGGTTCTTCTTCTATCCCATTTTGTATTTATCTTGCTGTCAATTTATTGTGTTTCAATATTAAAAAGTGTGGCTTACATATCTGTTTTTAAGCACCCAAGAACTTTAATACTATGAAACAATATCTTCAGGGTTAGTTTCACACACAATTATATTAATTAATTATATCTCTATTATGGACTTTATGATCTACATATTATGTTGGGTCTATTTGATTTGTCAAAGACTAAGTCAGTTATAGAATCACATCTCCATAAACTGTTCTTACCCATAATAGTTTTAAAGTAAGGTTAGTCATTACTATTAAAAGATTTATTCTCGGGGCCCGGAAGGTAGCATGGAGGTAAGGCGTTTACCTTTCATGCAAAACGTCATCGGTTCGAATCCTGGTGCCCCATATGGTCTGCCGTGCCTGCCAGGAGCAATTTCTGAGCATGGAGCCAGGAGTAACCCCTGAGCACTGCCGGGTGTGGCCCCAAAACAAAAAAAAATATTTATTCTCCTCATAAAAAATAATAATAACCAGTTGGAGAGATAGTACAGTAGGTAAGGAGCTTATATGATGCACAGTCAATCTGGGTTCAATTCCTCTCACTGTATACACCACTTGAGTACCTTCAGGAATGATCCCTGAGCACAGAGCCAGAAGTAATTAATCTCTGATTACCAGTGGGTATAGCCTCCAAACCCTAAGAAAAGGTAAAAATTTTATAATAATAATTAATAACATACAGTAACAGAATATAGTAATAAATAATATAATAATAATTGGTCTTTTGACTTTATGTCCAGCCATTGCACAAAGAGACAGAAGTGAGGTTTCAGTCCTATTTTTAGAAGATCAGCAAATGAGCTGTTTGACTCAGACTGATCTGAAAAGGCCTGGAAATCCATGGGGAAGAGGAGGAGAATTGGTTCTAAAAGTCTTTCTGGAAACTAGGAATAAACCTGAGTCTCAAATTTCTTGATCCAAGGAACATGAATACCAGTGTTTAATATGGAAAGGTGTACCCCTATGTTTACTACACACCTTTCTTTACAAGAGCCATCATCTGGAAGCAACCTAAATACCAGATGATTAATAGATATGTGGCTCAACCAGACAATACCTCAGTTATCAACAACAACAAAAAATCCTGTACACTGTTATTATACAGTGACAACACAGATGGGCCTTCCTTGAGGGGATTATGATACTCATTAGTCAGCAGAGAAAGACAAATAATCTATTATTTCACTTTTCTGTGGAAGATAAAAGAATAAGGAAAAGTGAACAAAATCAAAGTCAGAGCATGAAATAGCTCATGGGCTGAGCACATGCTTTGCATGCAGCTCACATAGATTCTCCAGCATCACCTGGTATCTGACTATCCACTGAAAGTGATCCCCAAATTAAGAGCCTGGAGTAACCCCTGAGTACTGTGAGATTATTATCCAAAGCCTTAAAACCCAAATTCCTAGGTACAGTAAAGATGAGTGGAGGTATTCATTGAAAGGAAGGAGCTGTGTGTATGTGTGTATATATGTATGTGTGTGTACATATGCATCTTCGTGTGTGTGTGTGTGTGTGTGTACACGTGTATGTATGTCTGTGTGTTGAGGGTAGGAAAATGGTAAAGTAAGAGAAACTAGATGGTAATGGATGGAAACTAGAATCTTGGTATTAATTAGGATCTTGTTTGTATTACAAATGAGGTTGTATTACAATGTAGTACACCTAAAGTTTACATAGCATTGTACGGCAATGAGATTTAAAAAGCAATTTATTAACAAATAAAATTAACATAAAGGGCCAGAGCAGTGATGCAAAGGGTAGGGTGTTTGCCTTGCAAGTGTTAACCTAGGACGGACCACGGTTCAATCCCCCAATGTCCCATATGGTCCCCCAAGCCAGGAGTGATTTCTGAGTGCATATCCAGGAGTAACCCCTGAGCGGCACCAAATGTGGCCCAAAAAGCAAAAAAGAAAAAAATTAACAGGAAATACTTAATTTATATTTATTAGAATAAAATAAAAGGTTGATATCAGAATAAAAAGAGATAGAGAGATAGAGAAAGAGAGATGAGGAAAGTCTGGCCCTTATGGATTCCAAGCCTTGGGTGTAAAGCTTGACCAGATGGCTGTATGTGGGGTTTTTCTGAGGTATGGGCAAAAGTGGCAGGCAGAAATGATGAGAGAAGAAGGTGTGGGGTACTAGAATGGAAGGAGAAGAAATGGAGGAATAAGGTGGGAGGGAAATGGGTGGAGAGAGAAGGTGGAAGGGGATAGAATAGTACCGGGAGTCAGAGGGTTAGTCCAGAAAGTCAGCCAAGAGGAGTGTGACTAACTTTGTATTTATTTATTTATTTATTTATTTATTTATTTATTTATTTATTTATTTATTTTGGGCCACATCCTTTTGATGCTCAGGGGTTACTCCTGGCTAAGTGTTCAGAAATTGCTCCTGGCTTGGGGGGACCATATGGGACGCCGGGGGATTGAACCGTGGTCGCGATCTTTCCTTGGCTAGCGCTTGCAAGGCAGAAACCTTGCCTCTAGTACCACCTTGCCAGCCCCTGTATTTACTTTTTTATCATAGCAAAATATATGGAAAATAGAATTTGCCACTTTACCCACTATTATAGCGTTATATTCCATCATTGCATTGCTTACCACCACCACCTTCTCCAGATTCTTTTCTAAACTCATTTCTATTTCAAAACTAACTTCCCTGGAAGACACTGTTGTGATTCCTATAAAAGGTCCAATGGAGCACAATTTGTCCAGGTCTTCAAAGTTCACCAATGTTATTGCATGAGCAGCACCATCTTCCCTTTTGAAAGTGAGTTATAGTCAACAAGTGTCTACTCCACATGCTTAATCATCGGCTGCTTACTTGCCTGGCTTCCATCTTATGGTCATTGTGAACATAGGTGGACAGATAACTACTGTGTTTGTTTTCATTTGTGGGTTATATGTTCAGAAATTAAATTAAATACATGATGTGTTGAAATATGAACCAGTTTTGCCTATTTGGGTAAAATGGTGTATCACTCAAGGCTTGACTCAGAGACATAAACTTGTTAAATATGAACTTGAGAAAACTTAACTCTTGTTGCTTTGGAAACCACCAGGAATTACAGGAGCAGAGAAAAATTTGAGGGTCATGTAGAGAAGTTGACAAGATGGATGATTCATTGAATGTGGGATAAAGGACAAGGAGCAAATCAAAATAGACTTTCTATGCAGCTAAATGGGAATAGACTTGGAGAGAAAGTTCGGCATGTCTGTGTACCAGAGGTTGCTCAGAAATAGCTTTGGAAGTCTCTGTATGACCATGATCTAACACAGACCAAAAGCCATCTGCATGTAGAGGATAACAGGAAGTCCTCCAAAGGATGACTACATCTAGGAAGAGAGTAGGGAGGATGCACACATGCAGGAATGGTGAGCAGATGAATGGATAGGGAACTCCCATTATTAAGTATGCAGATAATATGTTTTTTTTCCCCCAAGAAATAATCTTAGACCTATTCAGATCAAAGTCTGGAGATATGGTACATGAGTTAAGGTGCTTGTTTGGCATATGACCAACATCAATTTCATTTCCAGCACTGTATATGGTTTCTCAAGTGGAACCCAGGAGTTATTGCTGAGCACCACTAGGTATACCCCTCCCCAAACAAAACAAAAACAAAATAAATGGGACTGGAATAATAACACAACAGGTAGGGCTTTTGCCTTACACGCTGCTGACTGGGTTTTATTCCAAGCATTCCAGTCTACCAGGAGCGA
>PVKC010012267.1:0-23928 GCA_004027635.1 Crocidura indochinensis
TTCTTTTTTTTTTTTTTTTTGCTACATCCAATAGTTTCTCTGGACTTGCTCCTGGCTCTGCACTTGAATCACACCTTGTAGGACCATATGGGGTTCTGGGAATCAAACCTGGGTCAGCTGTACAAAAGACAAAAGTCTGACTCCAGATCTCTGAATTTTTAACCTGGGTCAGCTGTACAAAAGACAAAAGTCTGACTCCAGATCTCTCAATTTTTAACCTGGGTCAGCTGTACAAAAGACAAAATGTCTGATTCCAGATCCCTCAATTTATCATCAATTTAAATCTTTATAAAAAAAATATTTGTGGTCTGTGTGGTACATGTGTTTAGAGTCTCTAGAGGTGAACTTTATTCCATTATACAGTGGAAGAGGCTCTAAAACGACTTGCAAGGATTCCATCACCCTGGTAACTAACTGTAGTGGTTAAAGAGAGTTCAGCTAGATGTAGCCCGCACCCAGGCCTTGCATTGTCCCAAGCTCTGCATGAAGCTATCCTAAGTATGCAGCCAGGAATAAGCTGCATCACTGTATGTGGACTAAAAGCCCAAAAGAAATAAAGTGCCATGAAATAGTACTTTTTCATGTAGTAGGGCTTATCAAGTTGACTCCATTGTGTGGATGATGAAACCAAACCGATGAAGTTCAGAAAGGTTATATCAAGGTCACATCTATGGCAGAGCTCAAAGGAGGCTTGTCTTACTATGGAGATTGCAGTGTGGGCAGGAGAACTTTGGATTATGGGAGGAGATATAGGGGCTGGGTGAGTTGGAAGAAGGAAACCCCCAATCAGGAAGTCATCCTAAAACAGCGTCCTTTTTCTTTAATCCTCGGGACTTACAGCAAGGGTAAAATTAAGGTGGATATTCCCATTTTACAAACAAACTAACTCAGAAGGTCTTGGTATTTCTCCTAGCTTATTCTGGGACACATGTCCAGCAAGTCCTGTCAAAAAGAACCAGAGCCTGGAACACTGGACACTCCTGGTTCTTTAATGAGGAACCCATGTTAAGGGCAGTGAGTGAGTGAAGGAGGCAAACAGTGATGGAGAAGGTGGGGTTTAATAGGAGAAGCCAGAGCCTGCTCACTGCAACTGGTTCCAGCCCCAGAGTCTTGGGAGGGGCCTCTGGCTCTAGACCACTCACTTCCCCTCCACTACTATTTGGCTGTGGGACCTGGTACTGATGAATCATGTCGGTGCCATTTCCTTATTGGCAAATGCTGGTAGGAGCTGGACTAAGATTTTTGCTACTCCTGTCCGTGCCAGCTGCTTTTGTGGACCTTTCATTTACTCCTTAGAACATAGGGTCAGTAAACATTTGCTGACCCTCTGCCTGCCAAGCCCTGGAGACACAAAGGTGACTAGGGATTAGGGTGACAGCACCATACACACAGCACATTCTTCCATGTTACCTGCTCCCTTCCTTACCTTCCTGGCCGCTACTCCAGTTCTGGCTCCCTCCTCAGCTCCCTTGGGTCTCTTGCTCTACAGATCCAATAGAGCAGTCAAGGGGTCTTTTTCCAATGATTGTGGTCATAATATTCTTTTTTTTTTTTTTGTCTTGTTTTGGTTTTGGGGTCACACCAGGCAGCGCTCAGGGGTGACTCCTGGCTCTCTGCTCAGGCAGGCACGGGGGACAATATGGGATGCTGGAATTAGAATCATCATTGGTCCTGTGTTGGCCACTTGCAAGGCAAACGCCCTACGGCACTTATCATGATATTCTTAAAAGTTAGTTCTGGCTGGAGAGATAGTCTAGACAGTGGTCCTCAAACTATGGCCCGCGGGCCACATATTGTATTTGTTCCCGTTTTGTTTCTTCACATCAAAATAAGATGTATGCAGTATGCATAGGAATTTGTTAGTAATTTTTGTTTTTACTATAGTCTGGCCCTCCAATGGTCTGAGGGACAGTGAACTGGACCCCTGTTTAAAAAGTTTGAGGACCCCTGGTCTAGGAGATAAGGGGCTTGCCTTGCATTCTTGCATTTCACCTTCCCTATCACAGAGCCAGTAATATTAGGAATAGTCCTGAGTATCACCAGTGTGACCCAACACTCTGCATTAAAAAAAAAGAAAGGCATGGGGCCCGGGAGATAGCATGGAGGTAAGGCGTTTGCCTTTCATGCAAAAGGTCATCGGTTCGAATCCCGGTGCCCCATATGGTCCCCCGTGCCTGCCAGGAGCAATTTCTGAGTAAGGAGCCAGGAGTAACCCCTGAGCACTGCCAGGTGTGACCCAAAAAAAAAAAAAAAAAAAAGAAAGGCCAAATGTATTTGAAATTTTGCCTGGGGATGTGTTCAGTGCTCCAAACAATTAATATACATAGTTATTTTAAAGGACATTTCACCTGAGTCTACTTGAAAAAAAAATTTTTTTTTTCAGTCGTTGGGCCAAGCTTGACTGTGCTCATTGGTTACTCCTGGCTCTCAGGATTACACCTGGCAGACTCGGGGACCATATAAGATGGCAGGGATCGAACCCAGGTCAGCTGCATGCAAGTCAAACACCCTACCTGCTGTGCTACAGCTCTACTTCCTCCCCCCTCCCCTACCAAACCTGTGTAGGCCTCTCACCTCATTGGCAACAAATCCAGACTCACCTTGTTTCCTCTACTTGGTGCATACCCTGTTCCTTCATCAGGAATATGCCAAGGTCTTTTCTATCCATAGTTTGAGTTGAGCATCTGTTATGAGCCAGATAATATCTCTGGCTACTGGGAATGAGCCTTAAGGTTAGAACTGAGTGGGAGAAGGAGTGTCCTTGGTTTGTGTATGCAAAGGAAGTCCTTGAGGAAGGTTAGGAAGAAGAAGAGGTTAGCCTTTCTGAGGGTAAGTTTAAGAAATGGAGGTGAGGGACCAGATCGATAGCACAGCCGCAGAGCTTTTACCTTGCACGCAGCTGACCCAGGACGATCCCCCACCTCCCATATGGTCCCCCAAGCCAGGATTGATCTCTGAGCGCATGGCCAGGAGTAACCCCTGAGCATCTCTGGGTGTGGCCCAAAAACCAAAAAAAAAAAAATAGAATTGAAGGTGGATTGACTTGTGTGTGTGTGTGTGTTCCACAACTGGCTATGCTTAGGGCTACTCCTACACACCTTTCTGCTCAAGGGTCACTCCTTGGAGTCTTGGGGTACCATATGGAGTGCCCGAGTTCAAACAAAGGTCAGTCTGTGCAAGGCAAGCACCCTTCCTGCTATACTATATTGCTTCATCCCCAGTTGACTGTTTTTTACATTAGAAAAGTGGTAACATTTGAATTTTTTTTTTTTTTTTTTTTTTTTTTTTTTGGTTTTTGGGCCCCACCCAGTGACGCTCAGGGGTTACTCCTGGCTATGCGCTCAGAAGTCGCTCCTGGCAGGCACGGGGGACCATATGGGAACCGGGGTATCGAACCGTGGTCCGTCCTAGGCAAGGCAGCAGGGACCTTACCTCCTGCGCCACCTCCCGGCTCCCGGTAACATTTGAATTTAAAAAGAAATCATGTGAGGCAATGGAGGTAATACAGGAGATAGATAATTAGAGCAGGTGAGGTGCTTGCTTTGCACACAGCTAATCTGGATTTGACCCTGGCACCCCAGGTGTACCCCCAAGCCCGCCAGGAGTTAAGCCCTGAGCACAGACAAGTATGCATCCCCACTTCACCCTAAAAAGAAGTCATATGGGTTCAAATGAAGATACTGAGTAGGCTTGAGTTATACTAGTGTCAAATTCAGAGGGAAGTTTGGGATTGAGATCATTATATGGGAGTTATTGCCCTCGAGAAAGCCAATAAAAATGAATAAGATCATCTATAAAACTTGGAGAAGGGGAAAAATGCCCTGAGGGCCTCCAAACCTTGACTCTTAGAGGGAGAAGAGCCAAGAATGTAGGGGAAAAAAACCACAGACAGGTTTTTCAGAAGGCAGAGAAGTCAAGTAAAGAAAGGCCTTTGGAACTAGAAGGCAGTCATGGTTGCATCACTGTTGGAAGAAATGTGAATTCTTACTGATAGCTCACCATTAGATGTAGGAGTCTTTGGAAACCTCCAGAAGATACGTTGTAGTGGGAATGTTGAGTCCTTAAGGATGTAAGAGGTGAGTGAAGGAAATCACTGAACGAATGAAATCTTTAGTCCCTGTAGTCGATGAGAAAATTCATGGGAGTAGAGTGGCATAGTTCTTAACTCTTTCAGAGAGTTGTCAGGTAGAGGCTGACAGCTGAGGGAAGGGTGAGCAATTTAGAGAGACGACGAATAAACATTTAATAAGAAAATGTCGGGGCCTGGGAGATAGCATGGAGGTAAGGCGTTTGCCTTTCATGCAAAAGGTCATCGGTTCGAATCCCAGTGCCCCATATGGTCCCCTGTGCCTGCCAGGAGCAATATCTGAGCATGGAGCCAGGAGTAACCCCTGAGCACTGCCGGGTGTGACCCAAAAACCACAAAAAAAAAAAAAAAAAAAAAAAAAAAAGGAAAATGTCATGGGGCAGCTGGAGTGGGACTTGAGTTTGTGGTCTTAAGAAACCAGTTGTTTTGGTGAAGCTGAGTTTTTATTCCTGCTTGCTTCACTGATGTGGGTCCTACAGAGGACTGAATTGAACAGAAGGAAGATTTGAGGACCAAAGGGGAGAGGGGCCCTGGGATCTCAAACTGTGGAAGGAAGAAGTTGAAAATGTGCACTGGGTACAGTGGGGAATAGTGCTGGCTCTGTGCTCAGAAATTACTCCTGGCAGGCTCAGGGACCATATGAGATGCCAAGGATCGAACCCCAGTCAGCTGTGTGCAAGGCAAACACGCTACCTGCTGTGCTGGCCCTCCACTTTCTAACGGTATCAGAGCCAGGAGTATCTGAACAGAAAAAGGGGGGGGGGTGGTCTCCGTCTTTAGACCACAGCGAAACAGACCCTGAATTTCATGGCCAGGAAGTATGGACCCTGGTGACAAAGAGTGACAAAGCATGAGTACAAACAGTGTCCCATATGGTCCCCTAATCAATGCTGGTGTGGTAACAAACAAAGCAAAACAAGAGTAGTGCCAAGTTCCATTCTAGGGCTATTGATTCTGAGATTGAAAGTTTGTGGGCCCGGGAGATAGCATGGAGGTAAGGCGTTTGCCTTTCATGCAAAAGGTCATCGGTTCGAATCCCGGTGCCCCATATGGTCCCTCGTGCCTGCCAGGAGCAATTTCTGAGCATGGAGCCAGGAGTAACCCCTGAGCACTGCCGGGTGTGACCCAAAAACCACCAAAAAAAAAAAAAAAAGAAAGAAAGTTTGTAAACCTTTGACCTAGGAACCACTTTGGGAATGGGTGGAGTGGGTGGATAGATACTGAGATAGAGGGAATTGATACATTCTCCTAAGAATCATAATTAGTGAGAAATTTGGGGTTTCATATTGTGTTCAAAATAGAGCTTCCCTTACTGATAGACAGCAAGATCTAAGGATGTAGATGAGTGTCACTAATAATCCTATTCACTGAACTTCAAACCAGCAGCAACTCAGCAGCCTGAGGTGCAGGGAACCCGAGGACTGCATCCCGGGGAAGGTCATTATTTGCAAAAGCAGGGAGGGGGGAACTGGGCATCCCAATTTATTTCTCCCAGATCAGCTACCATCCACTTTCTCTAGGACTCAGAGCCCAAGAACACACAGGAGTCCCCTCGATGCAGAACAAAACATCTTGCTGGGGAAGAAGGCTTTTCAAAGTTGTCAGTGTTAGATAATATCAAAGAAGAGTGTTGATTTACCAAGAGGGAGTGGGAAGCCCAGGAGCTAAATTTTAGGGACTAAGGGTTCATAGGTGGCAGCAGAGAGGGAAGGAATGAGTGGTCTGTTTGGTCTGAGAGCTGCTTTTCAGTGGGCATTTAGAGGAAAATGTCAAACTTTTCACTTACCCGTGGGGTTCTTTGGCTGTAAGCTAGGCTGGGCAGGGGCCATTTGTCATTGTCGGGACTGTCCAGGCTTTTCAGACCTCGCTGAGTGAGTGCAGTGCGAGTCCACACATGGGGGAGTGTGAAGCAGTGCTTCGTGGGACAGGGTGGCTGACAACCTTCTCCCTTTCCTGTCCCTGCAGCCGACATCAGCCTAGCTGCCTGGGGACGCAAGGCCCTGGACATAGCAGAGAATGAGATGCCCGGCTTGATGCGCATGCGTGAGATGTACTCTGCCTCCAAGCCGCTGAAAGGGGCCCGAATCGCTGGCTGCCTGCACATGACGGTGGAGACTGCTGTCCTCATTGAGACCCTGGTGGCCCTGGGTGCTGAGGTGAGGCTCGGAGCAGCTCGACGTGGAGCAGGGAAATATACTGTATCCCCTCATGCTGCCACCTTTTGAGGGTGTGTGTAGAAACACCCAGGGGTGCTGGGATACCTGCCAGGTGTGGGGGGGGGGTTGAGTCCAGGTCACCTGCAGGCTAATCATGTGCGCCAACCCCTGTTACTTCTGGCCCTGCTGCCACTGTTGCTGTGGTAACTTCTCTGCATACTTTCTCCCCAACTGGGAAGATACCTTTCACTGTCTTCGATTCACATCCATCTGATCTCCACCATAACAGAAAGAACTTACTTGTATTATCCCACTTCATCATGTCAGTTCTGGACTCTCCTAGCCTCTCTGTGGGGCCTGTGCCTGCATTGCACCAGTAATGGTGGTAGCCAGTGGACGGTGTGTTCTGGTTGGTTCAGCGTGATACTTGAGTACCATTGGTTGACCGCCCTCCAAGGTCTCAAGCAGAGGCATAAGATCTTAACCAAAGATGGGACCAGGCAGAGTAGTCAAAATTAGGAGAGTAGGGGGGTTGGAGAGATAGTAGAGCAGGTAGGGCGCTTGCTTTGTATGCCTTGCATGTGTGCAGAGTCAGAATACCGAGTACCTCTAGAATATGGGCCCCAAATAAAACCAACTAATCTTTTTTGAAGGCCCCAGTTTTTTGACTTTTTCTTTCTTTGTAATCACATTTTTGGTAATTTGGTTTACGGTTTTAAGTACTGCTTAGAAGTTTGGAGAGATATTATTGGGAGTAAGGTGTTTGCCTTTCATGAAGCTGGACCCAGGTTTGATCCTCATCCCCCGAGTACCACTAAGCCAGGAATACACTAACGGGCATAGCCCAAATCTTTCTCTCATCAGCCCCTTCTCCCCAATATTGTATAGATGACAATGATGTCCACATATGTATTCTTCTGCACTTCTGAACACTCACTGTTTATATCCAGCTGCTAACGTGTCATTTCTATATGGACAGCTAACAGTTTAATCTTGACAAATTGTATTCAGACACGCCGCTTTCCTAATTCCACTCTTCCCACTTTTCCCTACCTAAGCAATTAGGAACTCCAGACATCCAGGTTTTGTCTGTTTTACAAACCTGGGGTTTATCCCTGAATCCTGTTATCAATTCCTGTCATCTTAGCCTTTATATATCTTCATTACTACTGCTTCTGATCACATTCACCACTACAGTTCCCACTCTTTCTTTTTTTCTCTCTCTCTTACTCTCATCCCCCCTCCATTCTTCCTTTCCCCTTCATTTCTTTTGAGGTGCTGGGCTTCCTACTGTCCCTGGGATGGGATGCTGGGGATCAAGCCCAGGTCAGCATATGCTTACCTACTGTATTTTTTGCTCTAGACCCTGAACTCTATTGTTTTGTTTTGGTGTTTTGTTTTATTGGGGGGGCATTGACAACGATCAGGGGTTATTCCTGGCTATGCTACGACAGTCACGTGTAATGCAAGTGCTCTACCAACTATGATATCCCTTCTGCTCAGCCCTTTAACTCTTCATCTGTTTCCTTGCTCCCTGGTGCACATCACAAAAGTGACTCTTTAAAACATAAGTCTGATTTTATCACTGCCTCTGGTTTGGCTCCATCATTCACCACAGTCCCAGCTTTTGGTTGCAGAGCCAGCAGGACCTGTATCCTGAGCCTCTCACCCCTGTCCATACCTACTGACCCTGGTGCCTGTTAGCCTGGTGTGACCAGCCTGTGTTACCTATCCTCTAGGTGCGATGGTCCAGCTGCAACATCTTCTCTACCCAGGACCACGCAGCAGCTGCTATTGCCAAAGCTGGCATTCCAGGTAAGTCCTGCTCACTGCTAGGACATGGGGCTGCATCCTGGGTCTTGGGTTCTATGTGTGTCACTGACTCCTGTAGGGATGGGCAGGTTCAGGGATTCAGGTCCACAGACTTTTAGCCTGGTGGCCATAGGGAAGCACTGGTTTGTCCTAATAACATCCAAAATCCTTTGGAAGTTGCTTCTAGGTCCAGTTTAACTTATGTAATGAGCTGGAGAAATAGTACAGCAGTTAGGACTCTTGCCTTGCACTCAGAAGTCAAGTTCTATGACAGGTGGGCTCTAATGATTGGAAACCATATGATTGAGTGGAGAGGAAGTGCCTGCAGCAATGATGCCAATTTATTTCCCTCAGAATTGGGGAGGGGGGTGCGCTAGGGATTACAGGTCAGAAAAAAAGCGTCCCCTACCCTGTTGCTTGGGGACTGAAAGTCTAAGGGATTCAAAGTCAAAGGATTTTCTCAAGCTGCCAGAAAAACAGGCGAATCTGCCTGTGCCTGGGAAGAAGAATGGAGACCCATTGAACAACACTGGCTAGTGGTCCTTCTAGACAGCACCAGGTGGAAGGGGAAGTGGGTTCAGGAGACTGCCCAGGCAAATCTCCCACTTTCAACCTTGCTCCATGGCCTTTTCTGGAAAAGCTTGGCTTCTGTGATCTTGCCCTAGGTAAGGGAGTGGCAGCTGGCTTGACTTTGGCCTTTCCTCACCTGAAGGTCATGGGAGTTTCACACCTGTGTCTACCTCCTGGGAATGCTCCTCATGAGGTTTCTGTGTGGGAAAATGAGTTGGGACATGAAACAGTTCGAGTAATGCCTGGCACAAAGAATCAAATGCTTCATACATAGTAGCGGCTATTAGTAATTTTCTGTATTAGTAATTTTTTGGCCAGACTGAAACCACCCACCAGAGAATGATGGATCCTGGAGTTCTTGCTGTGCAGAATAAAACTTGAACCTTGTTTTATGGGTCTAGCTGAGTGTGGCTTCCTGCCCTTGGTGCACCCCCATCCCAGCTAACAAGCAGTGTGGGTAGGAACTCAGGTCACTGTGGGTTTATGCTCCAGTCCTGAGGCGTAGACAGAAAGAGTTGGGAATGGAAATCATTCTTTGTAGAGACTTCTACTGGGTGTCAGAATGGGGCTGTTATTTTTTTGTTTTGTTTCGTTTCATTTTTTGGACCACACCCGATGGCGCTCAGGGGTTTTTCCTGGCTCTGTGCTTAGACAGAAATCACTCATAGCAGGTTTGGGGGACCATATGAGATGCCGGGGATCAAACCTGAGTCTGCCCAGGTTGGCCGCCTTACAGTTGTGCTATCACTCTGTTCCTGGGGTGCTACTCTTAACCTCCAGTTCACTTACTCTGTACCATTCCTTGTGAGCCCCATTTTCAGGTAAACACTGCACATTGCGGTGAAGTGGTTTGCCCAGAGACACAGTTCTGATGTGCAGAGCTGTGCTAGACCTTAGGTTTACCTGGCTCCTGGGGTGATGATCCAAGAGACTGGAGGCGTGGGGATGACATTTGGGAGGAAATAGCACTGGCTCTGTCAGATCCTTCTTGGAGCAGGTACCAATGAGATCCCACTCTGACCTGCTGTTTCCCTTACAGTGTACGCCTGGAAGGGGGAAACAGATGAGGAGTACCTGTGGTGCATTGAACAGACATTGTACTTCAAGGACGGGCCCCTCAACATGATTCTGGACGATGGCGGTGACCTTACCAACCTCATTCATACCAAGTACCCACAGCTCCTGTCTGGTGAGCACAGCAGGCGCACAGGAGCTAGAAAGACTTCCAGAGGGTCAAAGATGTGGAGAGACTCTTGGTCTTCGAGCTCATCTTCCCACTGGAATACATATTTTACTTGCTTGCCTCTGTTTCTTTGCTTTCTTATTTCTACTCTGGAGAAGCTCATGTTCTCTCTTGAATACACACTTCTCTCTCTCTAAACTCTTTATTTGGGAGGGTGGAGGATACCCCCTGCTGCTCAGATGACTCCTGACTCTGCGTTCAGAAATTGCTCCTGGCAGACTCTGGGGACCAGATGGAATGCTGGGGATCGAACCAGAGTCGGCTGTGTGCAAGGCAAATGGTCTACCACTGTGCTAGCATGTCGACCGCTCACCTCACATCTTTCTAAATAAGTTTTAGTAAAAACTGAATGCTGCATCCAAGAGCCTGAACTGCTTGGGGCATTAAGCTAGAGAATAGGGGTTGGGTGGAGGGAAGGCTGATAAATGTTGACTGATAAAATGTTCCAAGGGCAAGGTGAGGGCTAGAACTAGTGACTTCGTTAAAAATAGATGGAGATGAAGGTCAGTGCTGTAAGATTTGCCTTAAGGCAGGAGGAACAAAGAAGCCTGCTTGACCACTTCTTCACCCGGAAGTGTCACTGGAGATGGGTTTTGAAAATTATTCACTTTGTCAGTCATAGATTAGAAATTGGTAGGTCTGGTTTCAGAGTCCATGTGTTTTACTGTCCAGTCTCACCAGGCCAGTGAACCTTGTATTCAGTTTACAGTTTCTCTGTTTCCTTGGCCCATAACAGAAAAAAACTTTAGCACTTCATGAAACCTGGATGTGTGTGAGGCCAGATAGATAGATAGCACATTGGGTAGGGCACTTAACTTGCATGAGGCTTACCTGGGTTTGATCCCTGCCATTCTGTATGATTCCCAAGCCCCCCTGGGGTAACTCCTGAGTGCAGAGCCAAGACTAACCACTGAGCACTGCTGGGTGTGGCCCCTAAAAAAAAATCTTCTGGATGTCTGAGGACTTAATAGGTCAAGAGGAAAATGGCTGGATTCTGAGAGAAAAGGGAATTGAGTATTTCCAATATATTTGGGCTGGAGGTAGTATAGGAGGTAAGAAAGGAAGTCTGACATATGACCAACCTTGGTATGATCCCAGGTATGACCCCCAAATTTCCACCCATACACACTAAAATAGCTGGGAAATGGTGTGATTGGGTGATTGGGCCAGAGACAATAGGAGTGGGACTGTAGGAGTTTAGGCTGAGTCCTTAGGCCTTCGGTGGTAAGCATCCTCATTCATGCTGCAGGCTGTACTGGTCACAAACCTGGGAATCCAGAAGGAACCCAGAAGCTTGTTTAGTGGGGAAAAGTAAGGAACCCAGGTGGGTTTAGACATGAGTTCTGATGGGCCTCATTGTGGTACCTTGAGTCTCCCTTTGTGGCCTGAGACTCATCACTTCTCTCTTATTCAGGCATCCGGGGCATCTCTGAGGAAACCACCACTGGCGTCCATAACCTGTACAAGATGATGGCCAATGGCATCCTAAAGGTGCCTGCCATCAATGTCAATGACTCAGTCACCAAGGTGAGCCTATGGGCCAGTGACTGTACCAGGCCTCGCCTCTGAAGCAGGGCTCCCTCCAGGGTGGTCACTAGATGCCTTCATTTATTGGCGTGTGGGCTGGGGAAACTGCATGCATTCTATTGGGGGGTATACAGCAATTCTCAGCCAGCCACCAAGGGCTACAGGCAAGAAGGCTCCTGGACACAACTCTTCCTCTCATACTTGATCCTCAGGAGGCCTTCTGAATGGTCGAGGGAAAGGAGGAAGAAATTCGGGCTGGTGGGCGAAGAAATCTCAGGAGGTGATCAGGGCCTGGCCTGCCATCTCCCTATTCCCCATTTCCTCTCAGAGCAAGTTTGACAACCTCTATGGCTGCCGGGAGTCGCTCATTGATGGCATCAAGCGGGCCACAGACGTGATGATTGCAGGCAAAGTGGCAGTGGTGGCAGGCTATGGGGACGTGGGCAAGGGCTGTGCACAGGCCCTGCGGGGTTTCGGAGCCCGAGTCATCATCACTGAGATTGATCCCATCAACGCCCTGCAGGCAGCCATGGAGGGTAAGAAAGGGTGAGGGCAGGCTGGCAGCTACAGGGACCCTGGCAGGGGAGACTACCCGGATAGCCCAGGGCTGCTGTCTGTATAGGCTATGAGGTGACCACCATGGACGAGGCCTGCAAGGAGGGAAACATCTTTGTGACCACCACGGGCTGCGTGGACATCATCCTTGGCCGGTAGGTGCCAAGGTAAGGGCTGCGGGATGGGGTGGGGTGGGCTTCAGCCATTCTTTCTCTCTAATGGTTCTCCATGTCTTTGGTTCCCACACAGACACTTTGAGCAGATGCAGGACGATGCTGTCGTGTGCAACATCGGCCACTTTGATGTGGAGATCGACGTCAAGTGGCTGGAGGAGAACTCAGCACAGAAGGTCAACATCAAGCCTCAGGTGAGCAGCGCAGGCAGGGCTGGACCAAGCCAGCTGAGAGTGCCATCTCCTGGGCCGCCTAAATTATAGAACCCCATCTTTTGAACTGTGGTTGGAGTGGAAATTTTCGAGCTGTGCTCAGGAGGCCCGGGATTCTTTCCTGACATTTCTCAGTCAGTTTGGTTCAGCAGTTGAAGATGTGATGCTGCTCAGGCCCTCTGGTATCTGGGACTACCCTGGCAGAGCTTAGGCTGCCTGGGGTGCAGTTTTAGTCACACACACACAGCATTGACTCATCCCCGCAGCTGCTCTCCAGCCTCCCTGTGCCTGTGTTAAAGCTCCCAGGCTCTCTCAGATGCACGGGCTCAGTTGAGCAGCAGCGGAACATGGGATTCAGCATTTCTCAGCATGATGGCTGAGAACAGAGGCTCCCGACCTCACCCTCAGGCTCAAATTACCTTCATTCACTTCAGCTAGCGTTTTTGGCTCTTGGCAAGTTTAACATATTATATTTAACTTTATTTGTAAAAGGAGATATTAATAAAACTTAAGTCATGGATTATGGGGCCAGAGTCACTCTTGCACTGTCGGTGTGATATAAAAACCAAAAAAAAACAAAAAGTGGGGGGAACATTGTGGTGTGTGACACCACTGTGGTGCCCGTGGAGCTATTCCTGGCTCTATTCAGGTCACTCCTGGTGGTGCCAGGGATTAAACCAGGCCTCCTGCATGCTTTACACGTACTTAGCCTGCTGAGCTATTTCTTTTGCCCTGGCCGACCTCTTGGAAGTTTTTACTGAAGGCTTAGTGTGTGCCAAGTCTCCAACCATGTCTGTATTCTAATCTCAGCAGACTTATGGGGGCTGCAGCTCATAGTTGCTTCCACATCAGTGGTTCTTAGTGGTCTGTGCCAGGGCCAGTGTCAGAGGTTGTTCTGGATGTTCTTCCCCTGCCTGGGCACTGCTAGACAAGAGGAACGGCTATGATAGGGTTGGGCATTGGACACCGTATCCCAACATTTCCTCACCAATACTTTGCCCACTTGCAGGTGGACCGATACTGGCTGAAGAATGGACGCCGCATCATCCTGTTGGCAGAGGGACGACTAGTCAACCTGGGCTGTGCCATGGGTCATCCCAGCTTTGTGATGAGCAACTCCTTCACCAACCAAGTGCTAGCACAGATTGAGCTGTGGACCCACTCAGACAAGTACCCTGTTGGGGTTCACTTCCTGCCCAAGAAGGTAAGTTCCCAACTCAGCCAGGTGTCTTGTCCGGCCCTGGGCACGTTCTGCATCAGACCCCTGGAGTTTGAGTATTTGCGTCTCTGTGCTCCCTCAGGCTCTCAGAGGATGCTCTGGGACAGAATATATTTTTCTCTTCATGTAGGAGAGAAGGAAATAGAGATCCCAAATTGAGACTGAGTCCCCAATTGGCACATTGGGGTGGTGAGGGCATGGCTCAGGAATGATTTCACACAGTCCACTTTAGCCTCATTGTTAATTGGATCAAAATGGCTTTCCTGTACACCCATTTGCTCAACTGTATGATGAAGGCAAAAATACCTCCTTAAAGAAATTGAAGGGATCCTCACTTGGGGTACCTAAGGATTTAGGAATTCTCATGGAAATGGAATGTCTCCATCATGGAGAAGATTTGGGCTGTCTGCTTGGGTTGGTGGTGGGTAAGGAAGGAGATGGAAATAGTGATCCTGCTGGTGTTTAGAGGGGAGAAAGTATGTAGTTGCCTCTTGAGGCAGTGCAACTGGGATTTCAAACAGCATGTCCCCGAGCTCACTCTGGGGACTGAGTGAGATGACCCATGTGACACACATGTCAGATACCACATACAGGGGGTTCTGAATCAGCCAGTTAATGTAGGAATTGGGTTCTCAGGCATGACACTGACTCTAGGTCTTCTTCCTCAGCTCGATGAAGCCGTGGCTGAAGCCCATCTGGGCAAGCTGAATGTGAAGCTGACCAAGCTCACTGAAAAGCAGTCTAAGTACCTGGGAACGCCCCGTGATGGCCCCTTCAAGCCTGATCATTACCGCTACTGAAAGCCTGGCTCTCCAGTGACCTTCCAGCTACAGTCCTTGCCTAGGTCCTGCCTCTCCTCCCAAAGAGCAAATGGCACCAACTTTGCAAATAGTTTGTTGTTGTCTCCCATTGACTCCCTGTGGGGCTGGTCACCATGTTTGACCTCTGCTGCATTCCTCATACTGTTCCAAGTTAGTCAGGGGAAACAGAAGCCTTTGTCAAGCCCTGGTTATAATGAGGACCTAAGGGAGACACCCAGAAGGGACCATGAGCTGCCCTAGACCGGACGTTGATAGGTCTGGTTACAGAGCCCATGTGCTTTCCTGTCCAGTCCCTCACCAGGCCAGTGGACAACCCTTGTTTTCGATTTACAGTTTCACTGTTTCCTCAGCGCATAACAGAAAAAGAGGGCAGGGAGGAATTGTGAAGTTCATGCTCCTGAGAGGCTGGCTTAGTGCCGGGCATTCTCTTCAACCTCAGAGCTATGAGGTTGCCACTTTTGAGTCCCTATTTTAGGGGGGCTATTGTAGAGGACCAGCCAAGCCCAGAATGACTGCCAGATATTGAGGGACCTAAGTAAGGAAAGGGTAGATGACGGTTTGCTGCCACTATGTGACATAATGGCTCCTGTGATGGGTCAAAAAGTGGGTAGGTTTGTTTATAAGGTTTATAATGTTAAAAGAATAAGAAAGTTGGTTAATAAACTTTGGTGCCTAAACAATTTTTTGGTCTGGATAATCCAGTTGGACAGTGGCTGACGCAAGAAGGGGTTCAGGCTGTCTGCTGAAGAATCTGAGGGTGGTTTTGGGGTTTCAGGCATCCCCAGGGGCTTAGAGGGTTAATGACATACTTGGTTCTTCAGTGTTCATTATTTTGTTTGTTTGGGGGCAATACCTGATGGTGCTCAAACCTACTCCTGGCTCTGTACACAAGGACCATTGTGACACACCGTAGCAGGGGTCCTCAAAGTTTTTAAACAGGGACAGTGAACACACTGTCCCTCAGACCACTGGAGGGCCAGACTATAGTAAAAACAAAAATTACGAACAAATTCCTATACACACTGCATACATCTTATTTTGATGTGAAGAAACAAAACGGGAACAAATTCAATATGTGGCCCATGGGCCGTAGTTTGCCGTATAGGATTCCATGTATTTAATCCTGGATTGGCCATGTGCAAGGCATGCTCCTAAATGCTCTACTATCTCTAGCCCCTCTTGAAGAGTTTTTAGTCATCCCAATTAAGACTCCTTTAACAAGTGAATTTTTAACTATATTTTTTCATCTCTTTAATTTATTTTATATTTTGTTCCAGTGTATTTTCTTTCCCTTCCTTTGGTATTTTGAACCACACTGAGTGGGACTCTATGGTTACTCCTAGCTTGGCACTCAAGGGTCACTATAGGCAGTGCATGGGGTGGGGAGCATCACCATTTTTGTCTTGGTTTGACCCACTGTGTCGGGGGAACCACATCCCTGACTATATTAATTTAATTGATTGCTATTTATTTAGGTTGTTTGAGCAACTCAATGGTGCTCAGGGAATATACCTGGGTTCCCCTGATAGTGTCCAGAAAACCATGAAGCACTGGGAACTGAATGTGAGTCTCCTACATCTAAGCCTGCACACATCATGTTGAGCTTTCTCTATCTGAATCCGATAGATGAGAATAAGGAACTTTCCAAAAGTCAGTTTATAAGAAAGAGGCTTTATAGGCAGGCTGGAGTGATAGAACAGTGGGTAGAGAGCTTGCCTGGCATGTAGCCAACCTGAGTTTGGTTCTAGCAAATGCCAGGTGTAATTCGAGTGCAGAGCTAGGAGTAACCACTGAGCATCATCAAATGTGTCACAAAACCCAGCTCCACCCCCATACCTACAAACACAAAGAGGTCTTATGGGAAGTTGGGTAGGTTGTTTAGTTCTCTCTTAAATGTCTAAATGGAGTTTTACCAAACCCTGGTCCTGGTTTGGGACTTGTTAGCTAGAGACTATCTGCTTCAGAGTTCAGTACCCGGCAATAGTGAGAGAAAGCCGAGAAGAGGTTTGATGCATTTGCAAAGAAATGAAGGAAATGTAGGAAGTAGGATAGCTAGAGTAAGTGAGGGGGCAGGGAATGGGAAGAGACGGGCTGAAGGAAGGTGAGGGGAGCTTTGAGGGATGGGGCTGAAAAGGTGGCCTCTGGGTAACAGGAAGGAGGCTGTAAGACCATTGCTTTTCATCCTTAAGCTGCACACACAACTAAAATGGTCCTACTTGATTCTTCCATAAAGACTTGCTTATTTTCTGTTCTCCATCTGACAAGATACCCCTATATATAGTAATTAGAAGTTTAGAGTAGCTTGACACAGCTCTGTGGTAAGAAACAAGGAAATATGGATGCTGCTATTTATAGTTCATCAGCTTGGCTGCTTCAATGAGAGACATGGCAACCACTTCCGAATGATGGTGACAGTGGTCTAAACAGCCTCCCATCCACTCCCTTGTCCTCTGCCATTTCTTTTATTCCCAATTGCAGCCAGGTTTGGTGTTTATTTCTGTTTATTTCTCATGATAACCTGACAAAGACCTGAATTCCTGCTGCAAAGATCAGCTTTAAGGTGCACTGTTTTTTGTGCTGGGTAGGACAAAAATCCCCAAATTCTTTCCATACTTCATGTTCAAGTTTTAAGAAGAGGGAGTCTGGTCTTAGACCTCACTTGGATCAATAATTATGGAACTATATATAACCCAGGATCCCTCCAAAAAAAGGTTGACCTTACAGTGCTTCCCATATTGCCCACCTCAGCTCCTTCCAAGGTGACCCAAAGAACCATGGTCTCAGGACAATGGCCAAGGCTGCTGTCTCTCAGAACTACAGGGTTCAGAGATACTGCTGTTTTTCCTTCAACAGCACCCCAGTATTAATCAGCACCTCCCTCAGATCCTCTTACAGATACAGGAAACTACTTCAGATGTTCCCTGTGAGGTCGTGGGCTATCCCCTAACTCAGGTCCCCTGGGGGTTCTGGTTTTTGTTACCCCCAGTGTTTGTCTTTCTTTTAAGATGTACTGTCAGTTCATAGAAACTTCTTTTAAAAATATATATCCTCTCCTTCCACATCTGGTCTGGTTTATCTCTGATCTTAGGTCTCTTAATCTAACCCATGTGTGATCCTGACCACATCTAAAATGCATGATGTGTCCTGTTCCCTCATCCCCCAACACCATGTCTGGGTTCCTTCGAAGCTTCCTCAGGCAAAGGAGTTGGCTGAAGGGTCTGTAGTATGTGGCTTGGTCCTGACATGATCATTATTGAGGAAAGGGAAAAGGGTACTTACAGTGTTGGGGGATTATGGAGTTTGAGAGAAAGGCTGAAGTCAACTCACCTGTGATATTGTAGTGAATATAAACAAGACTGCAGTGGAAGTGGGAGGACTTTCTAAATAATATTCCCTGTCCCTGATAACGTTGTTAGAGCCCATGGGAGCTGGCAGACCAGTAAAGCCACACTTACTGGTGGGGTAGGAGGTGCTCTGCATGCTGGGGATCAAATTTGGGATATTGGACATGCAACTTCCACTTTACTACCAAACCCTGTCCGCACCTTTCCCTCACGTTTTGAGAGTCAAATTATAGAACATGGATGAGTAGTTTATGTTTAGTTTTTCTGAGGGTGGCCATATAAAGTGGCCCAAAGAGGCAATTTCTGTCTACTCAGGAGTGACTCTTGGCAGTGCTCAGGAACCATATATGATGCCTATGGTTGAGTTTCATATATAACTCATGTTATCAGGGTCAGTCACATGCAAGGCAAGTACTTAACTTCTATCTCTATGACCCATTAAAGACTGTCTTAGTCCACAATGAATCAAAGGAAGCTGTTTTTTGAGATCAGGAATTTAGAACACTTACAAGATTAGACAGCACTTTAGAAAAATAAGGATTTAGGGCTTAGAGATATGTAGTACATCAGGGATGGTGCTATTATATAAAATGGTCCCTGAGATGGCCAGAACTGATCCCTGAGCACAGATCCAGGAGTGAATCCTGAGCATAAATAAGAGGGAGGAAGGAAAAAGGAAAGGGAAGGGGAAGGGAAATGAAAGAAAAGAAAAAGAAAGGAAATCATGGGATTTTAGGGCTAAGAAAGGCTTTCCAGCATCTAGTACTAATCCGAAAACAGGTACATGGTGGTTAGTGAACCAAAAAGTACCAAGGATTGAATCCCGGACCCCCACATACAGAGGATTTGCTACCTGGCAAATCCTGCTGGCTAAGGGTACTTGACCCCCTTTTTAGTCCTGATTAGTGTGAACTAAAACCTAGTGGGCCCTGATTATATCACTGAGCAAAAGGAGGAGCCCTGCCTTGGGGGTCTGAGATTTCCGGAAAACTTGAGCCCATATTCGCATCCTTGAAATCCACTCAGCACTACCACTGTGGTCAGGGCTAGGACCCCTCTTGAAGTGATGGAGTCAGCCAGGGGCACCAGTGTGACCCAAGCTGCTTCAAGAGCTGCTCAGATCAACTCCAAACTGGGCTTGGGCCATGCATGGCTCTAGCTGGCCCAGATCTAGGCAGCTTTCCTCCCTCCCTAGGTCCAAGTACTACTTCTTTTTTTGGGGGGGAGGGGGAAGACACATCTGACATCGCTCAGGGGTTAGTCCTGGCTATGCGCTCAGAAATCCAGCTCAGGGGTTTCAACCGAGGTCCGTCTTAAGTTAGCCACATGCAAGGCAAACGCCCCACCGAATGTGCCACTGCTCTGGTGTGATTCCTTGAGTGCCCCCTTCTGGTGGTGGTTCAATGAGTGCTCACTGCAGATTCAATATCCTCGGGCCGAAGAAATAGCATGGAAGTAAGGCACTTGCCTTGCATGCAGAAGGACAGTGGTTTGAATCCCAGCATCCCATATGGTCCCCCGAGCCTGCCAGGAGCAATTTCTGAGCATGGAGCCAAGAGTAACCCCTGAGCACTGCTGGGTATGACCCCCAAACAAAACAAAACAAAAAAGAAAGAAAACAATCCCCAAGTAACTCTTGTTGAAACTGCCACAGGCACCAACATGAGGTTAGGAGGCTCTGCTAAAGGAAATTCCAAATATTCTGGAGGAAATTGCTGGGTTGGCCTTATGATGCTGTGGTTTGTGAGTACAGGGACTCCCCTAAAAGGCCAGCTATGATGGGGGATATGTAGACATGACCTCTAAGTAGGTCAGTTGAAAGAAAAAGAAGCACATCATGGGGTCAGAGTGATAGGACATGTGTAGGGCACATGCCTCGCTTGTGGCTGATACATGTTCAATCCCCAACACCCTTTATGGATTTCCAAGTTTGTCAGGAGTAATATCTGAGTGCAGAGCCAAGAACACACACACACACACACACACACACACACACACACACACACACACACACACACGTGACCACAGTTGTAGTCCGACCCCATGCATGCAAATACAGGTCAACAGAGGAATGAAAGCTAGATCAAATTGCTTTCCAGCTCAGGCCAATGGTGAAATTGCTAAGTAGGAAAAACCCCTGAACCATGAAGAGACTACACATGTCATGGTGTAGGGTTAAGGAGAGGAAAGTCCTGTCCACCTGTCAGGGCAGTAGATTCCAGACCAGACCACTTATGCGACTACCCAGGAGTGCACATCCTCCAAAAAAGGAAGATGACAGGTTTCAGAGGGAGAAAGGAAAAAATGACCTGTGGTGCCAAAACCAAAACCACAACAGGAATGGCCCGAAGGGTAGATTGTGGTTTGTTGGCTCCTGCATAATTTTTCTTGTTTTTTGTTTGTTTGTCTTGTTTTGGGCCACACCTGATGATGCTCAAGGGTTGCTCCTGGCTATGTGCTCAGAAATTGCTCCTGACTTGGGGAACCATATGGGACGCGGGGGGGATCGAGTCTAGTCCGTCCTAGGCTAGCGTGGGCAAGTCAAACGCCTTACCCCTGTGCCACCACTCTGGCCCCAGAGCTGAGCATTTTAAGAGACTCATTTTATGGCTCCCACTGTGGCAAGAGCAGCAGTGGATGGTCCTAAACCACTTGCTGTGGGGAGCCATCTGGGTTAGGACAGCTGGGAACACTCCCATTGCAGTGTTCCTGTAATGGGGTAGGTACTTCACACTTGGAATGATGAGGTAGACACAATTGCTTGAGCATGGTGGCTGGAAGAAGCTCTGGCCACAGACACAGGTACATAATTATATCGAAAGATGAAACATTAAGCAAAGGACTCTTGGAAATGACCCGATGCTGAGCCCCTGCCTCTGAGACACAGAAAATGCCTGTGACATGGGGACACACATCTCAAGGACATTTCCACGTTGACTGGTAGCAGATGGACGCTATGGCCTTTTCTGTACTCAGAAGGATGGCTCACCTATGGGGACATACCATGGGTCTGATGTATACTCTCTTTAGAGGTAACGCCTCCTGCTCTTTCCCTGCATTTGTCCACAAAGGAAGTCCTTTATGGAAGTCCTCACACAAATGGGGACTAGTCCTTTGTGGATGTGAGCCAGCACTTCTGCCTGGGAACTCCCTGCAGTGGGATGGATAAACTACAGCCTGCTATTTCCCCAGCCTCTGGGACTCAGGCCCTGGGATGTCCAAACTCCACCTTTTCGGTGTCAAGATTCCTGGCAGGGGCCCGGGAGATAGCATGGAGGTAAGGCGTTTACCTTTCATGCAAAAGGTCATCAGTTCGAATCCTGGTGCCCCATATGGTCCCCCGTGCCTGCCAGGAGCAATTTCTGAGCATAGAGCCAGGAGTAACCCCTGAGCACTGCCGGGTGTGACCCAAAAACCAAAAAAAAAAAAAAAAAAAAAAAAAAGATTCCTGGCAGAGTCTGCTACATAGCAGGTCCTCAAAACACATTTACTAAAGGAGTTAATGGGGTGATTCTCCATGGAGTCTGGCCCTCGAAGAAGGGATGAGGTCTCAGTTTCACTCCTCACACTCTGGTCAGCAAAGTCTGGTAAGCAAAGTCTGGAAATCACAGGCATGTACCAGCTATGATGTGTTCCCAATACTGTCACAGCTGATGACATTTGCTGTGCAGCAGTCAGGGTACAGGAACAAAAGGTTCTTGTTCTCTGGACTGGCAGCTGAATGATATAAAACAAAACAGGCAATTGGCAGCCTCTCCACTCCTCCCACGCCCTTTATGTTTCTGGTTAAGGCATATCAGATTCCCTTTTGGGGGGTGGGAGTGGGAGTTAGGCCACACCCAGTAGTGCTCACAGTTTACTCTTGGCTCTGTGCTCAGGGATCACTCCTGGTGGGGTTTGGGAAGGACATTGCAATGAGGAGGATCAAACCAGGGTTCTCCATAAGCAAATCTTACCTGCTGCACTGTCTTATTTTTTTTTGGGGGGGGTGGGTTTTTGGGTCACACCCGGCTGTGCTCAGGGGTTACACCTGGCTATGCACTCAGAAATCACTCCTGGCTCAGGGGAACATATGGGACTCTGTGGGATCGAACCGTAGTTCGTCCTAGGTCAGCGCGTGCAAGGCAAGCGCCCTAATGCTGCGTCACTGCTCTGACCCCATATTTTTTTTTCTTAAACTTTATTGATTGTTTGATTAATTGATTGAACAGTTGTTGGGTCATATCCAGCGGTGCTTAGGGGTTGCTCCTGACTCTACGCTCAGAAATCGCTCCTGGCAGGCTCAGGGGACCACATGGGATGCCGGGATTCGAACCACAGTCCTTCTGCATGCAAGGCAAACGCGATATCTCCATGCTATCTCTCTGGCCCCTGCTGCACTGTCTTCTAACAAGAGACCATCTTTTTTTTTTTTTTTAGTTTTGTTATCTATGTTTAATTAAGTTAACCCTCACCAAAAATGCTGCAACTGGCATAAAATTAATCTTTAAGAACTGCCAGATTAGAGAAAATGCCAGTTAAAGTGAGGAGATGATTATTTCACTCCTTTTTTTTTTAATTATTTTTATTTTGGGGACACACCGGGCAGCACTCAGGGGTTACTCCTAGCTCTGCACTCAGAAATCACCATTGGTAGGCACAGGGGACCATGTGGGATGCCGGGATTTGATCCACCGTCTCCTTCTGGATGTAAGGCAAACGCCCTACCTCCATGCTATCTCTCCAGCCCTATTTCACCCCCCTTTTTTTATTTAAACATTTTGATTACATATATGATTGTGATTAGGTTTCGGTCATGTAAAGAATACCCCCTTCACCAGTGCAACATTCCCACCACCAATGTCCCGAGTCTCCCTCCCTCCCACCCCACCCCCACCTGTACACTAGACAGGCTTTCCAGTTCCCTCATTCATTCATATGCTTATGGTAGTTCTCTGTGTAGCTATTTCTATAACTGCACTCACCACTCTTTGTGGTGAGCTTCATGAAGTGAGCTGGAAGTTCCAGCCCCCCTCTCATTGTCTTTGTTGATTGTTGCTAAAATGACTTTTATTTTCTTTAAAATCCATATATGAGTGAGACTATTCTACGTCTCTCTCTCTCTCCCTCTGACTTATTTCACTCAGCATGGTAGATTCCACGTACATCCATGTATAGGAAAACTTCATGACTTCATCTCTCCTGACATCTGCATAATATTCCATTGTGTATATGTACCACAGTTTCTTTAGCCATTCGTCTGTTGAAGGGCATCTTGGTTGTTTCCAGAGCCTGGCTATTGTGAATAGTGCTGCAATAAATATAGGTGTGAGGAAGGGGTTTTTGTATTGAATTTTTGTAATCTTAGGATATATCCCTAGGAGTGGAATAGCTGGGTCGAATGGGAGCTCAATTTCCAGATTTTGGAGAAATCTCCATATTGCTTTCCATAGAGGTTGGACTAGACAGCATTCCCATCAGCAATGGATAAGAGTTCCTTTCTCTCCACATCCCCGCCAGCACTGATTATTCTCATTCTTTGTATGTGCGCCAATCGCTGTGGTGTGAGGTGGTATCTCATCGTTGTTTTGATTTGCATCTCCCTGATGATTAGTGATGAGGAGCTTTTTTTCATGTGCCTTTTGGCCATTTGTATTTCTTTTTTATCAAAGTGTCTATTCATTTCTTCTTCCCATTTTTTGATGGGGTTAGATGTCCTTTTCTTGTAAAGTTCTGTCAGTGCCCTGTATATTTTGGATATTAGTCCCTTGTCTGATGGGTGTTGGGTGAATAGTTTCTCCCACTCGGTGGGTGACTCTTGTATCATGGGCACTATATTTCTTTGGAGGTGCAGAAGCTTTTCAGTTTAATGTATTCCCATCTGTTGATCTCAGGAGAGACCATCTTTTAACAGGACACAGCAGGAATAATGATTTCCCACTTTCAAGAGGATTAAGTGGAAGCTCAGAAAAAACAAAGACTTGAAGCAATAGAATTGGGGTCAACCTAGTCCGAGAGCAGCAGTTTTCTCTGGATTCTGTCACCCTGTTTTAGAAGTAGCTGGAGGCAGGACTGAGTGAACCACCCTAGGAGCTGGGTGGAGACAAATAAGTTGGAAATCACAAAGGTATGACAAGAAAAGAGCAAGTGAGCAAATCTGATTTGGTTGCTTAAACAGGAAAAGAGTAACAGAAATAAATAGTAAATGTCTATATGAGACTCAAGGAAAA
>PVKC010012268.1:0-23636 GCA_004027635.1 Crocidura indochinensis
AAAAAAAAACAAGTGAAATATTTCTTACTAAAGACTAATTCTCATATCCATTCTTTCCAATGTATTTGGGCATTTGTTTTTCTATCTTATATTCTGCATATGACAGAGATCATTCTGCATCTGTCTCTCTCCCTCTGACATTCTTCAATCACTACAATGCTCTCATCTATTCATATAGCACAAATAACATGATTTTTTTTCTTATGGTCAAGTAATATTTCATTGAGTCTATATCATATACTTTTAATCCAGTCATCTTTATCTAGTCACCTATTTCTGGACATGTGCACTTTTTTCTAGACTTTGAATACTGTTAATAAGTGTTACAAGGAACATAGGGATACAAATGTTTTTTCTCTAATTTATTTCTGCACTTCAGAAGAAGTGGTAACCATAATAAAATCACCTCACTGACTGGAACAAATTATTTACCTATCACTAACCTGATCAAGGGTTAATTTCCAAGATCTATAAAGCATTGGTGGAACATGATGAAAAAAATATCTAATGCAATAAATATATTAATAGCATAGATGAACATAAATTCTTCAAAGAACTTATGCAGATGGCCAAAGGCTTGTGAAAAATTAGCTGCATCACTAATCATTAGAGCTATGCAAATCAAAACAGCAAAGAGATATCAACTCTCACCACAGAGAGTGGCACAAATAAAAAAGAAGGACAATCAATGGTGTGGGTGCAGGAAATAGTAATCTCATTGACTGCAGTAGGAATGTAAACTGGCCCAGTCTTTCTGAAAAACAAGATGTATATTTTTCAAAAGTCGAAATGAGTTTCATTTAACCTTCATTTAATCTAGCAGTTCCACCTAAGAATATACCCCAAGGGTCCACGATACAATAATACAATTTTTCATATTTTGTTCAGATTAAAATACTTACATGATTTTTAAGGAGTTGTTAACATATACTAATATAATAAATCACTGAGATGTCAAATACACAAAAGTTAACTACTAAGCAAATATTTATTTTTCAAACAAATATATGATGTATATACACATATATTTATGTATGTTTGGGGACCACACTCTGTAGTGCTCAAGACTTCTTTCTGCTTCTCTGCTCAGGGATAGCTCCTGGAGGGCTTAGGGACTATATAGGATGACTAGGATTGAACACTATCAGCTGTATGCAAGGAATGCACTTAATCTCTCTGACTCCTGTTTATAATATTATTCTTGAACTATTTCATAGAGAATAAGAATTAGAGAATCCCTAAATTGTTTGTTCTCGGATTTATAATATATAAAATTAGAGTAGTTGCCAAGAATATTTACCTATATACCAAATCCAGATATTCCGATTGTTACAAATAAGACCAAATTGTGCCAGAGCAATAATACAACTGATAGGGTACTTGCCTTGTATATGCCTGACCCAGTTAGATTACTGGGCACCAGATATGATCCCTAAGCACTGCTGGGTTGTGCCTCCTAACAAGAACAAAAACAACAACAACAACCAAATAACAAATAGGACCAAATTATCAACATATTTTTTTATAAAAAAATATAAAAGTCTTGCTTTTTCTGTCATAAGTCTAAAAGTTCAAATGATGTGCCTTTATAGTGTTGATTTCTATTCCTAATGAGTAACCCTCTAATGACAAATTACTATATTGATTCTGCAAAAATGAAAACATAATTTAAGTGCTTGGGGGGACATGTGATTCTTGTGCTCAATAATTGCAAATAAGAGAACATAGAAACTAAAAGATTTTTGTTCCTTAAATTTTTCTCAGTTCAGTAACCCAAGGAAGATAATATTTAAATACTTTGTGAATTAATTTTGCAGACATATCTTAGAGGATGCTTTTACTGCCTACATAATCACAATGACAACATATTTGTGATGTTTAATGAAGCTCAGATGGAAGACTAAAGGACCTTATCTCTAGAAAAATATGGATTTTAAAATGCCATTTGTCACAAGATTTAATAGCACTTGAGTTTTGATTTTAATTTTCTCCAAAACAGTTGACTTCAGGCAATATGCCACTGGTTATTTGTACTTACTCTATGAGTAATTACTGGATTGACAAAATTTAAACATTTCTCTGAAATCTTTTTGTCCAGAGTGGGAGAGATGATCTAAGTATATTCTTACCAAACAAGAAGTTTTCTATCTCTAAATTAGGCATTTTGTATTAGGAGAGGAGTTATTGCGGGCAGAAACCCTGAAAAACATAATCAAATCTGCACTTTAATGAATTCACTGACACACTGAATGTTGGACAAGTGTGTGTTCTCTTGACCTCTGAAAAGTTCAAATTTTATGCATGAAAGCCCAGGAGACTGCTCTGACAAATAAATAACTTCTGAGTACAACCACTTTATGCTTGGTTCATTTATTGAATTCAGAAAAAAACATCTAAGAGAAACAAGTTACTAATTTTGAAAAAGTTTTAGGAATACATCACTTCTTGCAATCCTGAGTTTATCTATTTTTCTTTTAACTGGAGTTTTACCAATTTAACCACAGTGGAACAGCATCTAAGCCTCAATCAAGACTTTTCAATGGATTCTGATTTGTAGAGACTCTCAAACTACTCAGGAGAAATTGCTAAGTTCAAAAGAGCTGGCTCTGTCCAAACGGGTAGTGATAAGGTAAAAATGAACTTTGATGCTTCCAGAATTAAATTTTGATAAGCCTAAATATGCTTTAACATGTACTAATATAGAAAGTGCTAAACTCATATTCTTACAGGTATTTATTTACTTCAAAAAAAGTTTTTTATTGAGGTAGCTACTTACTAGAGAAGTCTGAATATTTCATAGCCAAACAAGAAGTTGTCTGCATACTTTTTTCTCATTCAGTTTCTGTAAGAGGTAGATATGATTATTATGTTTGCTTATACAAAAAAGCTAACTAGGACAAAGATGTTAAAAAAAACTTGTTTGGAATGGAAAAACAAACTTGTTGAAGAACAAAATTAGAGAAATAGATGGCAGAGTCAACATTTAAATATTGGACACCTGACACAAAACTCTGCAATTGTGGAGACTACTCAGCTGTTGCTCAGTCGCTATGGGACCCAACTGGAAATTCTTGATAGATCTAGAAGCAGTCCAGTATAAAGGCTAGAGGATGCATTGCTGCTTGGACCCTGTGCTGCTAATGTATACCCAGACCACCTCAGTGATGCAAGGGGTTTCCAGGACAACAAACTGCAGTTCTAGAGAACCATCAGTACCACAACTTACAGTGCCACTGGACTACATGGGGATATGAATCAAACTAGGTTCAAAACATGCTAGGCATATGCTCTAAACATCGTACTCTCTCACTGCTCCGGATTTGTAAACATAATGATTATACTTTAATGGCTCATTCTTTGCAGTCTATATTTTTTCAGCACTGGCTACCTCTATAGAATACTCATGACATAATTCAGTTTTAGGTATACAATATGTCAACCCCATTCGCATCACCAGTGTTCACTTTCCTTCATCAATGCATCATTTTACCCTCAACATACTTGCCTTCCTCTTAGAGGTATTAATTTTATTCTTTTGACACTGTAGTTTAGCAGAACTGTTGCTATAGTATAGGGTTTCGTGCACAATCATTTTCAACTTTTTAGTTCTCCCTCTTCCTCCTGTCTGAATATTTTCCCCCACCATTGCTGTAGTGTTCCCTCCCCTGTCCTATCACTCCTCACCTGAAAGTGGCATGCTTTCTACTGAATACCAGGTCTCATGTTCTTTTTTTCGGTTCCTTTGGATATTTTTTATTCCCTTTCTATGTTTCTTAATATTCACATATGAAAGAGATCATTCTGTGTAAATTTCTCTATTTCACTCATTTTAATTCCCATATCCATGCATGTAGCAGCATATGCTACTTGATTTTTCTTATGGCTATTATTTCATTTGTATATCAATTATATCTTTATCCAGATATTAATTATTGCCCCCCCCTTAGGTTACTTTCAGATTTGGTTATTCTGGTTAGTGCAGCAATGGACATAGAAATGCAAATGTCTTTTCTCCATTGTATTTTTGGTCCCTTGTGACATGTTTCATGAAGTGGAACTGCTGTTATCTTTTAATCAACATTTTCCAAATATGAATATTTGCATAATAAAGAGAATCAGGGTTCCTGTTATTATGGTTGAACTGTACCTTGTGTTACCACTTAATTAGAGATACTTAGGAAATGATTTACTAAGTATTTTCTGAGTGCAGATTCTGGGTAGGAACCTCAACTATAATAAGTGTTTTATTCTCTCTAATTGTGGGGTTCATAGTTCAATGACTTTGCCATGTGTTAAGACTAGTTCAAATTTTCTTTTGTGAAATATAACCTTACTCACTGTATATTTTCCTATGATATTATTTTTCACCTCTTACCTTGGTAGGAATGCCTTTACTTAATATTTTATATCTCGGGGCCCCAGAGATAGCATGGAGGTAAGGCAAAAGGTCATCGGTTCGAATCCCGGTGCCCCATATGGTCCCCCGTGCCTGCCAGGAGCAATTTCTGAGCATGGAGCCAGGAGTAACCCCTGAGCACTGCCGGGTGTGACAACAACAACAACAAAAAAATTTATATCTCTATTCTCTTGTCAAGATTTGATAAAATTCTATCCTGAGACAACAGGAGAAGTTGGAAATGGTATCCCTGTCTCTATTCTTCCATTTCTTCTGTCATATCACTACTGTGACATAACATAAAGTTGACCTTTCTATCATCCCTTTAGAAATATTCTACACTGCTTGGAAATTTCTTATTACAGCAAATATAATATAATAAATCTTTTTTGTTGTTGTTGTTGTTGGGAGCCACAAAGTGTTTATTGCTTACTCCTAGCTCTGTCCTCAGAGACCACTGCTTGCATGTTTTGGGGAAACATATTGGGTGCCAGGGATCCAAGCCAGGTCAGCCAGTTGCAAGACAAATTTCCTACCTTCTGTACTCTAGCTCTGGCTCCTATAATAAATCACTTTCAATGCTTATAATAAATCATTTTAATGCTTATCAATTTCCTTTCTATGTAGTTATTAAAGTTAAAGTTTTAAATAAAATTGGTTGAAAATCAGGACTGGTAAATCAAAATCCATAGGGAAAAAATTGACTCATTACCTGTTTAATAAATAAAACAATAAAGTTTTATTGGAGCATAGCCAAGTTCATTCATGGATGTTTTGCCACTACAATGGCATAAAAGAATTATAAAGGATAATTTATGGATTAAAAAACAAAGTACTCACAGTCTAATAGTTTATTATGTTATTTACCCAAACTTATTTTGATATTCCTAAACTCTTTAAGAATAAATTAAATAAATTTCATAATTATCTTAAATTCTGTAATGATTAAGAGAGTATATTTATCTGGTTTGGGGGACTATGACCTTGGGTAGGGGTTCAAGGGACATTGGTAGAGGGTACTGAAAAAACTGTTAGTGGGTATGATTTAGTAATAATATTTTCATGGAACTCAATTATTAATAATATTACAAATCACACTGTCTCAATAAAATGAGAAACTATTTGAATTTTAAATATTTAAACTTGACTTGCAATGAAAAAATTTGTTCTTATACATGGTTATTAAGTAGTAATGTCAGAAGCTTTTAACATATTTATCTCATCTGTAATTTTTATACTTAATTCCATATTTTCTTATATTTTCAATATTTCTTGTTTTCCATATAGCTTTAAAAGGGACTAACCAATGCTCCCTTGATAAAATTTTGTGGGACAGTTCAATGTTTTAAGGCATTGGGTTTTGGTTAATGTCTTGTTTTGTACACAGTTTATGTACATCACTTGATATCAAATTTGTATATTCATTTTCAATAGACTCTAGAACTAAACTGATTCCCATGTATATATATTTAAAAAAAAAACCATCACTCTAAGCTCACTTCTTTTGTATCAGACCTTTGTTTTCTGAGTATAAAAAGTGTTGTGGGTCCCAGAGAGATAGCACAGCGGCGTTTGCCTTGCAAGCAGCTGATCCAGGACCAAAGGTGGTTGGTTCAAATCCTGGTGTCCCATATGGTCCCCTGTGCCTGCCAGGAGCTATTTCTGAGCAGACAGCCAGGAGTAAACACTGAGCACCACCGGGTGTGGCCCAAAAACAAACAAACAAAAAAAGAGTTTTGTGATCATGGGGCCAGAGAGATAGCACAATGGTAGGGCATTTGCCTCAAACACAGTGGACCCAGAACAAACCTGGGTTCGATTACTGGCATGCCATATCGGCCACAAGTCAGGAGCAATTTCTGAGCACAGAGCCAGAAGTAACCCCTGAGCGCTACCCAGTGTGGTCCCTAAACAAACAAACAAACAAACAAAATTTTGTGATTATTGTAAAATTGGAGTTGCTATTTTAGGTTTGTAGCTCCCTCATTCAATAAGTTCTCCAGGGAAAATATGAAATTTCTAAAAGTAATTATAATAATGATGCCAATGATAACAATATCTTGGAATGTGTATCATTTACTTTAATACTTTTAATAGACATGATAATGATAATGTATAATAGCTTTGAATGTTTATTTTGTTGTACGTGGAAGTTCTGCACATAAATCAGCTCATTTAATTCTCACAATATTTCAGTTAGTGTGTCACTAGGGATAATAATTTGTTTTTGTTTTTCTATCATAATTAGAAGTGCTGAAGACTTACTCTAGATTCTTTGACCAATGATAACTCCTGGCCAGGTTTGGAAGGTCATATGAGATACTGGGGATTGAGCCCCAGAAATTTGAGTGCTGGTATTGATCCAGCCTCAAGGATTTATGATTTTGATGGCAAAGATGTATTAATACAAAATTTTCATTGATTCTTCTATGTGGGTTGAATGTGAAAATATCACGTTGTTACACATATTGCATATGCTTACATATATACATATTATAAATATGTAGTAAGATTACAATAAATATTGATAGAGGTGCATAAACTTATTCACAAAATATTATCAGATGTTATATGACTCATTGTAGTAGTTCGTGATCTTCGACTACCATATATATAATCTTGGTAATCATTTTAATGATTATCATATAGCTAAAAATACAAATTAATGTATTATTATATAAGGGTTATTTATGGAAGTTAAATGTAATTAGTAAGCAATCAGGAGCCACATTTTTTGTTTTGGTTTTTGGCCACGCCAGGAGATGCTCAGGGGTTACTCCTAGCTTTGCACTCAGGAATTACTGCTGGCTTGCGCAAAAGACCATATGGGATTCTGGGGATCAAACCAAGTCAGTTGTGAGCAAGGCAAATGACCTAACCACTGTGCTATTGCTATGGCTCCAATAATGAATCACTTTTTTCTCCCTTAGTTTCAGTATCCCTCTCTGGCTTTTTATCTCCATTCCTTTGAGAAATATTTCCCCATAACATTCCAGGTTGCATATTCCTTCATCTTCCTCACTGTAGTCAGGAGGTAAGAAACTTCAGTGTTCTATTACGCTAACTTGAACTTTCACAACCAAACCACAGATTTTCAGAAGATGAAATCAGTAGCTTAACTTGAACCAAATGTCCTCTCTCAGACTCAATCAATAATGTCTGGCAACAGGACTGAGTGTGAGCCTGGGACCTTCCAAGGGAATGAATTCCTAAGAATGAGTATTTAATAATAAATAAAAACTGAGTGGCAAGTTCACTGTGTACAAAACATATTGACTTCTTCTCTGTTTCAGTCTCTTTCAATATCTAGGAGCTATATTATTTCCTAAAACTGGTACATTATATTTTTAACTTCCTCCAAGGATTTTGGAAAATTCCTTTATGAAAAAAGAATGCATTAAATGTGATAAAGTCACATTCTAGCCCTAGACCTTCACTTCTTAAATAATGTAGATTACTGGTAGTATTTCTATTGTCCTATTGTTGTTTGTAATTCTAATATAAGTTGCCATGTATACTAGTGGTTTTCAAACACCAGTTTTTAAGACCATGCTAGGCTGTAACTATAAAATTATTTAAATAATGGTTCTAGTTCCTTGATTATAGACCCGTTTGCAGGGTGGTATATGTCCACAGGTCTAAAAGTTTGAAGAACATTAGTGTAGACTACAACAGATAGACTTTTGATGTAACTTTCTTTTTCATTGATTTCAGACTTCATCTTTCCTTCCAAATTTCCAGAAGTAAACATAATAGCCAAAAAAATTAGTCAAATAATATAGAAGATTGTAGGGACTTGTGCCAATCTGAGCAGTAAAATATGAACACACACCTAATAAAACTTTGCTACCCAAAGAAATTAGTTGGCACTAACAAACAAAGAATAAGATAAATTTTCCAATTCACTAAAAATATAGATACTATAATTTCATTTCCTCATAAATTTCCATATGTCAATGCTAACTCTGAAAATAGTCTAAGCTACAACTAGCAAGAGAGAATATTAGTAAATGGTCACACAGACAATTGAAGAGTTAAAAGTCTGTCTTTCTAGTCACTGATTTAATATGTTTTTCTTTTTGTGAGAGGGGGGATTTTTGTGCTACATCCATTGACTCTCAGGGGTTACTCCTAGCTATGTGCTCAGAAATCATTCCTAGCTTGGGGAACCATATGGGACACTGTGGGATTGACTAAGTGCATGCAAGGTAAATGCCCTACTGCTTTGCCATCCTCTGGCCCCAATAATTTAATAAGTTTTTTAAACTAAAAGCAAAAATGGTTTTCTTATTTGTTTCTTATTATATTTTATTTATATAGTTATTCCTTTAACTATATCTTTTTTTTTTGGTTTTTGGGTCACACCCGGCAGTGCTCAGGGGTTACTCCTGGATCCATGCTCAGAAATTGCTCCTGGCAGGCAAGGGAGACCATATGGGGCACCGGGATTCGAACGATGACCTTTTGCATGAAAGGCAAACGCGTTACCTCCATGCTATCTCCCGGGCCCCCCTTTAACTATATCTTGTTCTGAATATTTATTCACACAATTTGTAGGTAGAAAATAAGACATGCTGGCCCCATAACCGAGGCCTTCTCCCCAGCTTGAGGGATGCTGGGAGGCTTGGCGAACCCCTAGCCGTCCCCCTCTAATTCCCCCAATCTCCAGGCCTTCCCTGGGTGCCAGCCCAGGTGGTCAGAAAGCTAGGTGCCTGGATTACTCTAAAGGGGTCCTAGTCCTCACCAGGACTAGGGGGAGGGGCACGGGGAAGAGAGCGGACAAGTGCCTGGCTTCCAGTTCTCTAGCAAATCCTTTCCTGTCCTGGAGGCTAGCTCTTGCCGCCATGGGGTTTGGGGAGACTTCAGGCCAAAGGCCTTCTCCCTAGCTTAGGGGGTGCTGGGATTTGCAGGGTTGTGCTGGGTTGAGCTAAGGCAGTCACTGATTTTTTTTCTCACCAGTCTCTCACACACCTGCGTGCACAGTATATACTAATAGTATGTATTCCCCATGATTAGGGTATGTTTTGCATATGCAAAATGTCCATCTTGTATTCTGCCCTTGTCCACACCCCTACAAGCTCATTTTTAGTCCTGCACTCCCTCACCCTCAACCATTATTACCCAACATTTAACCCTTTTTATCTTCAATTCTTTTTTCCTCAAGAGGCAGATCATTTTCTCCAGAGTCAGCTGCTCAACTGCACTCTTAGTCATAACATAGATTTTCAGCCTGAGAAGATCCCAATGTACCTTCAGTACTACACAGGCCAAATCATAGACCAAAGTGGTGTACCAAATTTAGCACCTCCCAACTATTTCAAAAGACATAAAAGGGAAACCTATATGTCTTTTGAATATCTTATATGTATTTCTTAACAGATATAACACTTACTTATATTCTCTTATACAGTGACAATTTCCCCCACTTTTTGTCTTTTCTTCTCTTTGTAATCTGTTCAAATATAAAAAGAGAAAATAAGACATGCAGTAACTGTGATTTCATATAATTTAATATAAAATAAAAGGAAAAGCTTGTACTTTTAGTAGCAACATTAAAGACCACATAGGGACTGGAGTAATGGTATGGCTATAGGGCTTTTGCCGTGCATGCTGCTGACCCAGAACGGTGTGCAGTTCCATCCCCCAGAATCCCGCATGGTCCTCAAGCCAGAGGCAATTTCTGAGTGCAGAGATAGGAGTAACGTTACCCTGAGTGTCACTGGGTGTGGCCCCAAAACCCGCCAAAAAATAAACAATAAAATAAAATACATACCAGAGAGATGTAACTCTGCTTTCACATCATTTTCAAGGTAAGAATGGCCCTTGTTCAATTATCCAAATAACCTTCACCATAAAAATCTCCCCATGTTCCACAGGTGTTTTCTAAAGAACTTTTAAACATGCACAGTATAGATTAGCTGCAAAAAAAATTGTTGCATATAACATAAAAATAGATTTTGAGTACTACCACATTAATGTATTGTTCTGATGCTTTTTAAATTAAATAATGTTAAAATTTTAACTAATGAAAACTGATGAAAACTTGACTTCAGGAAAAATTTAAAAGACAAATCATTTCAGTACTACCATTATGATCATAAAAATGTCGGATTTAGTGGAAAGTCAGTGTTTTGCATGTTTATTGCATGTAAGAATCAATTGTAAGCTTAAAAGAATAGTAAGATCTAGGTCCCAATCAGACATTTTATTTCAATTTGTCCAACATGTTCCATTAACAATGATATTTTTAAAAATATTCTTAATATTCTTATATATTGTTAAATATGCATAATAGTTTGTATAATGATATAGAGACCCTATATGTCACTCAGTTTTCTTTATTATTAATATATTAATTACCACCTTCCACTCAGCAACACTAAGAAATCAGTGATGGTACATTACTGATATCTAAGGCTTAAATAGGATATCTAAGGCTTAAATAGCTTCTATCTTTCACCACTTGCGTTACTTTTTTGTTTATATTTTAGTCCAGATTCTAATCCAAAACACATTATATTTTGTCATCACCTCTTCTTCTTCATACAAGATCTTTTAAAATCCCTCAATCTTTTCCTTCTTTTTGAAGAACTTAGACTTTTTTATTTCTATTGGTCACACATATTTCTTTTTTTTCTTTTTGGTTTTTTTTTGGGGGGGTCACACCTGGCAGTGCTCAGGGGTTACTCCTGGCTCCATGCTCAGAAATTGCTCCTGGAAGGCACAGGGGACCATATGGGGCACCAGGATTCGAACCGATGACCTTTTGCATGAAAAGCAAACGCCTTACCTCCATGCTATCTCCCGGGCCCCGGTCACACATATTTCAATTTGAATTTTTCTGATCGCTTACTCATGAACAGACTGAGCTTATATGTTTTTGAAACAAATACCAGAAAAGTGGACTGCCCTCATCATCGATGTGATCTTGAATATTGTAAACACGACTTTTCCCCACAGACGTGAACTGTGATCCCATGTTCAATGTAATGTGCGCACCTCTGGGAAAAGTATTCTCTTCCTCTTTATCTTTCTGTTATATGGGTTTTCAAAAGGAATGGGGAGAAATTTGCATTCACTTATTTTGGAGTGAGAGGAATATACTTTAGAGAAATTATCTACTATTCTTTCAGAAAAAAGGAAAACTACACACACACACACACACACACACACACACACACACACACACACACACATACACTCTGACATGTGCATGCAAACTGAATGAATATAATCCCAAAGTACAGTATTTACTTGGTTCACCAAATTTACCCACCTTTGGTTAGTGAGAGCTCTTTCATGTTAAATATCTTATTTTAAAGTCGATTTGATGAATCTAAAGTGCAGCCATGGTTTGAAACTCAAATATTTGCCTCAGTCTTATGTATCTCAACTTGTAATCAGGACAAGGAAAATTACCATCACTTGAAAATTTGTCAGAATTGCAAATTTGGAATGTTTGTATGATGGTGAGGAGATTCTCAGTCCAAATTTGCTTAGTGAATCTGATGTTT
The DNA here is from genome assembly GCA_004027635.1 of Crocidura indochinensis. Classification (NCBI taxonomy): domain Eukaryota; kingdom Metazoa; phylum Chordata; class Mammalia; order Eulipotyphla; family Soricidae; genus Crocidura; species Crocidura indochinensis. The sequence continues at coordinate 11,911 of PVKC010012268.1, forward strand.
GAAAATCTGCTAAGTAGGTAATACACCCTATAGTTTTTAATATGCTGCTTAAAAGGTTACCACAAACAAAAGTACATAAAATATGCCCGTAGTTTAAGATTAATACCACATACTAGGTCCAGAATTGCAAATATAGCACTTTAGAAATGACCTATTTCCTCCAAAGCAACATGGTGTGACTTATAGAATCTTGACAGAAAAAATATCCCACCCTGAACTGAGGTCTCTCTAGACATGGTCGACTGTGAATAGACAAAGTACACAATCAAAACACTCCCCTTCAAATGTGACTCTTTATTTTTATATCATAAATATTGATGTACTACTAATTATTAAAATGTGCAAAATTACTGTGAAGAATGGGACCTCATCTAACCTCAGGCTTTTCTTATTATTCTCAAAGCAGAACCATTAAGTTTCTCTAACTTATGCTTCAGGTGTTGAAAAGCTAATTCACAGCTCCCCAGCTGTCTTCTTGTAGGGACAACTTTCTTCTGCTAGAGGCAGTAATTGCCTTACTGCTTGACTAAATTGCCCTAGAGAGGAAAGCATGGCTTTGCTTGCTTTATAGTGTGGATTTAAAGTGCCTATGCTTACTTTGCAGGGAGAACTTCTGTGGATATTTTCACTCTAATCCATATGACTACTTCCAGTTGAGACATGAGAATCAGATGTACAAAGCCATTCCGAAGCATATGTTTTGTTTACAATGGTAATGCACTGAAATTGAGTCAGCAATTACCTTAGTGGGGAAGGGAATAGAAACTCCCTTCAAAGGTTTTGGGCAGGAGAGTTAGCTTGGTAAATGTGAATGAAAATTTGTCTTCAAATGAATGGATCAGTCAGAAATATCTGAATGAATAAGAAACATTTAATTTGTTACAATTGTTTAGACACAAACCAGAAAATTTAATGATAATCTCATCTTCCATGATAAAGATATTTTCCAAGTAAAATTGTGCTTATAGGGGACCAGAGAGATAGCATGGAGGTAGGGCTTTTGCCTTGCATGCAGAATTACGGTAGTTTGAATCCCAGCATTCATATGGTTCCCAAGCCTGTCAGGAGCGATTTCTGAGCTTAGAGCCAGGAGTAACCCCTGAGCGCTGCTGGGTGTGGCACCCAAACAGAACAAAATAAAACAAAACAAAACAAAACAAAACAAAAAAGTGCATAAAATAAGAAAAATATATTTTAAACTTAAACTGGTTCTTCTGAGATAGAACATATAGGGCTGGATCATGAAATTAGATACATTATATTAATGATATAATTCTTAATCATAATAATGTCAATAACATTTTATAATTATTAAAGAAATTTTAATCTTTGTTATAATATCAAGAATATAGGTAATGACTACAATGTAGACATGGAGCCGAGAAAGGCCCAGAACATGGACAACAGGCAGTTAGCTTTAACTTTCATGCTACACACATGTCTTTGAGTCAGAGGAATCAATAAAGCCCTAAGTAAGATTCCTGGAGTTATTGCACATAGAGACAGTAATAAATTTTTTCTGATTTATATTCCTGAATGGTAGAATTTACATGAAGTTCGGTAAGAAGTAAGATTTTACAAATTTGGAATCTGGTTTATGTATCATAAATCAATATTAAATTGGATTATTTTACATAGAATATGCTACGGCCAAGGTCTATTCCTCACAGAATATATTGTCAATTGGAAATTAGGCTAGGTGATATGATTTTGTTTCTCTTTACACTGAAGTTATACTAGTAAATTATTTGAATAAGGAGTTATTAATAACTTTGAATAAAGGCTTCCTCAACTCCAGACCTCCACATATTTGGACAAGAATTCAAACTTTATCTAATCATATCTAAGATTTATTCAAATATAAGCTCTCACATTCATTCATATTCACACCTCACCCTACCATCTTTCACATTACATGGATTAAGTCCAGAGTAGTTTTGTCTTCCTGTGGACTCTGAACTATCTCTTTTCTTTCTCTCTGACTTTTAGTAGTGAAATATGATGGAAGACCAAGACATATATGTCCATGTCAGAGATTTTGCTAATGGAGGGCTATAATGCTTAAGGCTATTTCACCATACTGAAGATGATACTCTCAGCACTACAAACAAGAAATGAAATGTTACTTCACTATATTGTCTCTGTTGCCATGTTTATGATCAGTTTATAAACTAATGACCCTCTAGTTCAAGCCCTTAGTTTGTTTCATGCAATCAATCCTCCACATTGCATTTACTGTTTATCTAAAATGCATAGAAGTGTATCTGCTCACAATTAGAAAATATCAATAAGAATAAAATTAGAACTGTTTGTCTCTTGTCATAAATAAGAACCTAATAACAACCTACTCTTTCTTTTTAATAAGTCTATATCATTATAATTTCTGCCAGGTTTGCTTAGGTTTACTCTTTCTCTCTCTTTTTTTTTCAAATCCAGATTAGTTGTACATTATCCTATTTAGTTTGACTTACATATCACCTTCATATCACTTTATCTGGAAGATGCTTTTTTTCTGAATATCCTGAAGTAGATACACAAATAGAAATAAATAAATACAAAATGATAATATGTTACATGATCTGCTCTCTTGCCTACTTCTACTGTCCCTTGAGCAAACATTTCACTTGATTACTGTTGTAATCTCCGTGTCTGGTGTAAAGAATGAATAAAAGAAAGATCCAATGAAGAGTACAGAGGAATCTTGACCAAAACAAAGACTTTGGCACCATTTTCTCAAAATATAAAAGAAAAGGATGTTAATAGATTCTGGGGAAGGAAGTTGAGAGAACACATTGAGTTTGTTAGAAGTAGCTGAACTATTTGAAGAGAGTATCAGAATAGGGAGTTGAAGAGAACATTTGGAGTCTGCATGAAAAAGGGTTATGTTGCTGACCAAAGAACAATCAATAGGATTTAGGTGAAACAGAATTCTCCTAAAACAGATTAAACTTTGTGTAGCGGCAGGGGAAAAGGGCATATTTCTAGAGTGATTATCAGTTGACTTGATGATGTAGCAGATTGCAGATCCTGGGGCAAATTTTAGAAGTTTGCATAGCTGAAGGACAAAAGGCCAACAGAATTTGGGATGCTAATTTTAAAAACAGTTAAAATACTTTTCTGGGGATTTTAACATCACAGAAGGAAGAATAGGCCAACAGTCTGAGAGGGTGAAAAAAAATGTGGAATCGCTTCAAGCATTGACTTTTACCACAATTTAACAAAATAAACCCTCTTTGTCAATAAGAGTTCTAAGATTCTTTAATATGGGAACAGGGTCATCCATCTAGATATCAGAAATCTACTTTGAAGGTTCTAAAAATGTTCAAGGCAAAGGGAGTAACAAGAATTTTATTTCAGGGGTGGGAGTATAGGGGAAGCTGGTACTAAAATTAACTCTTGCAAAATTCTCACATCCTTAGAGTCTAGCTGTTCTTTTAGCTAACTGAGTGTCATCTGGAATGGAGAGCTAAGAAAAGGATAATGCTTTCCCCAGTTCAGAATTTCCTTCTTTGCTTTTAAATATTTTCAGTTCTCTTGTCTCTTGGGCTAATTGCCATTTTAGACAAGGGCTCTTGCTGCTCAGTTGGCTGCTCAACACACTGCGTAGCAAAAGATTAAAAGATAATTGGATCGAAAATTTCACAGAAAAGAAACTGAGATGAAACCTCCCTCTGTTAGGCCTATTCCCGAGAGGACCACTGGGATTAAGTGAGCCACAAATAGTACATGACGACCCCACCACTGACAGACTGCTCCTGACTAAGATGATTATATACTGGTGATATTGGGTGGTGGGGGTGGGGAGGATTTTCACAATCTCCTATTTCATATGCCTACTGAAAGTATTACAAATAGGATTCATTTCAATGCAATCAAGTGGGCATATTTTAGAACCGGTTTTGGCCTCACATATTATTATTGAAGAATCATTCAACATCATATTAAATAAAACATGTACCCAGATACCACATCAATTCAAATTTGTGCATTTATTTATTTAACCAGAGCCAGCATGTATATCCAATCACAACTTCATTAAAATACTTACTGCCTTAGGTTTTGCAAGATCCTATTATTATTATTCAAGTGGTAATATAGTTTCCCAGGTCTCAAAAATTTTGTTGGCTTTATAAAGTTCATCAATCATTGTGCTTGATGGTGCCAAGCTTATTGGCCTAGAGCATAGGAAGGGAGGTTGGATGTTTTGAAGAATTATAGCAAGATGAAGTCAAGGTTACTGAAAATGGCTTCAGGTTCAGGCTCTGCATCTAACCCATATAACATAAGTAAGAACCTCTGTCTCCCTCTCAGTTTCATATCCCAATGCTACTACCAATACTGTATTTGTCTGCTTGCAGTGGCAACTGATAAATAATTGGGCAAATATAACAAAGGGATAACACTTATGAAAGACTTATACCATGTTGCTATGGTAACAGATAGAAGGGGCAGTAAGTTCAAGGAAGTCTTTTATTTTCCACTCTAAAAATATGGATCATAGTTTTATCTCTCTTTCTCTCTTTTTTTATTTAAGCTTTAGCTGGGAGACTCAAATAAATTTTACATGTAATTATATTCATGTTTACTTATCTATAATTCCTCAGGACTTGTCACTAAATGATAAATAGTTATTTTAAAAAGAATTCTTTGGTATTTTTCCTAATCAAGTCAACATCTTTGAAATCACCTCAAAACACCTAATAGTTAATATGTAATTTATTGATTTACCTTAGGCTTCTATAAAATGGAATTGAAGGCTAGAATTATATTACAGTAGGTGGGGTAATTGCCTTGCACATTGTCAACCTACATGCAATCCCTGGGTCCCCACATAATCTCTGAAAGCTTGTGGGAGTGATCACTGTGCACTAGCCAGAAATAGACTCTGAACACTGCATGATGTGGCTCCAAAGCCAAAAACAAGCAAACAAACAAACAAATAAATAAAATGGGGTTGAAAACACTGATTTTAAGTTTTCATGTGTATTTGAGCTATACTTGATAGTACTCAGAGATTATTCCTGGCTTTGTGATTAGGAATCATTCCTGCGATGAGGGCTCATTCAGTTCCAGAATTGAACCTGGGTCTTCTGAGTGCTAGTCAAGCTCCTTACTAACTCTATGTCACTCTGGTCTTGGAAATACCGATTCTACTCATTTGTTGAATTTTGGATGGGTTTTCTGGGTGATGTAACTGAAATATAATAATATATGATAATAAATTATATAATAAACAATAAATAATAATTTATTGATAGATATTTTACTGATCACCAGTAAAAGTTACATTCATGATGAAGTCCAGAATAGCAATAATATTTATGGCTAATATTTATTATAATGCAGCACTTTATATTTATTCATTTAATATTCATTATGGTGTACTGTCAACCCATTTTTAAAATGAAGAAACTGAGGGAATGAGACTACTACTTCCAGTGCACTTAGCATGATAGTGGAGCATTGAGAAAGTTACTGGTGATCAGTCTGACTTCAGTGTTAAAGCTCTTGCTATTGTTTTGTTTTGTTTTCAGGTCAATCTTAGAAGTGCTTGAGGCTTTCTCTTGAATCTGCTCTCCAGAGGGCTCTGGGTCCTTATAGAATGTGAGATCAAAATCTATGCTGGCTATAAGCCAGGCAAGTGTCCTGTACTATCACTTTGTACTATCACTTTGACCTCCAACTTGAACAGTTTTAGCCATACACCAGAGCTGCAGAAACGGCAAATTTCTTATGTATAGTGTTTCATTTGCATATGTTTCAAGACAGCATCCTTAATAAGGGACTAAAATAGAAAACCACTAAGTGGTTATTTGAAAATGGAACAGTGAGGGAACAGCATTGACAATTGGTCTGAAAGCGTCAACTTTTCTGCTTGATGCAATAGGGCACATGAACAAATTCTCTATATATCTCCTTCCTATAATAGATGCATTATCAGGTAATCAAGGAAGAACACCCCTGGAAGACAGAGGTCCTACTCTGAAACTAAGACTGTATCTGGTCAGGATCTCTGTCATGTGAAGAAAGCAGACATACATAGGACTAACCAATTTGAACTTTAGAAGAAAGAGGAAAAACTTTAAAAGAAACTTTATGAGAAACTTAAAAAAATAAAAGAGGAAAAACCAGTCCAATTAAATGATGAAGACTAAAGAAGAAATTCCAGAAAACTACTTATCCGATTCCTACCAGGTAGTAGGTAAAACCCTAAAGATGTTCCCCAACTTACAGTATATCTCCATTTTCTTATTAGAAAGGGAGAAAGTGCTTTTTTCCTTTTTCAAGCCATCAGTACTCCCTTCACATATATCCATGAGCACCAGGATCATTATTATTTCATCTGCATAGATAACTGAACTTGTTGCTGTCATAAAAATAAAGAACAGACTTTTAAAATTGCTGCATGAAGGCGCTCTTCTATATCAGCACCATTAAATTAAATTTCTACTCTGGATAATGCATAAAAATGGCTTGTGAATTTTTTTTCTTTGAGTGACTCATTTTGTTTGAACTCCAAGGCAATTCCTCAGAAATGGAAAGATGCTATTAAAAACGGAGCTGAAGATTGTAATTTAAAACTCATTTTTAAAATGCGAAGGTCTCTACCAGCTCCAAGTGATAGAAGAGAAATTTGAGAGTCCAGAACTCAGTTCTCAAAGGTATCACCTTTTACAAAAAGTTTAAGAAATGTTAAATAGCCTTTTAAAAAGCTATTTGAAGTAGAGGAATGAGAAAAAAGTCTTAATATTTTATATAAAAAATATATAGTTTCGTATGTGAAAAAGTGGCTCAAATATATCTTTCATACCATAAAGTGTTTTTAAAGTTCATTGTGATTACTTTCCTCCTCTTCCTCTTCTTTTTCTCTTCCTTCTCCTCTTCTTCCACTTCCTCCTTCCTTTCTTTTTCCTTACTTTATGAGTCAGAGATTGATCCTAGGGACACAACCTAGGAAAGTATACACTTGAGAACCCTGCGATAGTTCTGGCCATCATACATCTTTATTTATTTATTTTTTATTTTTTGGATCATATCCGGTGATGCTCAGGGGCTATGAGTTCAGAAATTGCTCCTGGCTTGTGGGACCATATGGATCAAACCGAGTTTGTCCTGGGTCAGCCGCATGCAAGGCAAAAGCCCTACCGCTATGTCATTGCTCCAGCCCCATCATATATCTTTATAAAGGAAATTTTTATGCAAGCTCTTTCTCTTTGTCTTTGGTGCACCATATTACAAGGACCCTTGGTTTTCAACTATTCTAAAAATTCTGGAGAAACTAAAGTACTTACTTTTTCTTCCCTCAGTCATCTCTATCTTAAAACATCCTTCTTTCTTTAAAGAACTTTATTTATTTTTATTACCAGCTCTTTTGTTTCTCCTAGTGAACTTGGCTTGTATCTTAAACCTTACCCTTCATATGCAGATACAGATAAAAATACAGAAAGCCTTCATGTAAGTGGTTCTAAATGACAACAATGACAAGTTAAAGAATAAATATTAGATTAATATATTTTTTTATGAAATAACACTATCATTGATTCCAGCTTGGATACTCAACTTTAGCTCTTTGACAACCTTCCCAATTGCCGCTTTCACATTTGCAATGCCACTTCTTTCTTTTTTATTCTTTTGGTTTTGGGGCCACACCTGGTAACACTTGGGGGTTTCTCCTGGCTCTGAGCTCAGACATAACTTCTGGCTCTGGGGACAATATGGGATGCCAAAGATCAAACCCAGGTCCATCCTGGGTAGCCACATGCAAGGAAAATGCCCTACTGCTGTGCTACCACTCTGACCCCTGCAATGCCATTTCTATAAAAACAATTTATTGTTTATTTTCTACACGTTCTTTCTAACTTCAACTTTTCCAACAGTAAAACAAAGACTTTTCTCAAAAAGAATTCTTTGACAGCTTGTAAAAGAATAACCTGTTTTGACTTCCTACTTTACTTCTTTCTTTGCCCAAACAAAATATCAAGGAACATGTTTTAACCTTAGGCTGGCAAAGATAATACCCTTATTGGAATGCAGTATATGAAGAAAGATGCTAGACCTGTAGGGAAGGAGGATTATAGGAAGAGATTTAATGCCATCAAGACAAAACATATGGCCCAGCAAGAGTGAGACTTGCTCTGATCCTTGCAGTATCTCTCTACTTCCTATCTCCACTAACTGAAGTTCTTAATGCTAAGCTCTTAAAAAGTGGTGGCATATAAGTCTATTTTGTTTTTGTCTCCAGATATCCAAATGTTGTCTTTCAAAATTACTTTCATCACTCCCTGTCTCCCAGCTAATAATACTGTCTCTCTTCATATTCTTACATTAATGACTTGGGATCATAACCTCCTGTGAATTGTGTATTATTAAATAACTTCTCCAGCAGCTGAGATTAGAATAAAGAGAAGTTAATAAGTAGCATAGAGTCACAAAATGAGTCATTAGAATCAGAGGCAGAATTCAGACACAGATGCCATAAGTCCTTCTTTTCTGTGGGTGTGCAGGCTGCGTATTAATGTAATAAGCAAAAATTAAAAAAGCAAAAATTAAAAAAGGAGGTGAATAACAGTATTTTTTTTTCTGTGTTGTGTCCTTGCTCTAGCAGGATTCATTTTCTACTATGCGTTATACACATTTGGCCATTATATAATATTTATATTATACATATTCATAAAATAGCACAAGGGAAGTTACAAAGAATCCTAGAACCTTCCACTTTACATTAAGATCCAGTGTCAAACTTTATAAAGGAGTTACAATGATTCCACCCTAGAGAGAAAAGTGGAGTATTTTTATGCATTCTAATAAAGCTGTACCCAATGCACTCATTTCTTGTCTTTTAATAATTTTTAGTTATTTGATTATTTTGCTTTTTCCTTTTCTTCATGTTTCCTCCTCCCCTTCATTGTTGCTGAGATGAGAGGGAGTCAACAAAGACCTGGCTGCAGATCAGTTACAGGATTAAAACCCTTAACAGTGTTCTTAGCCAAGGGCTGTGCTCTTATCATTGCTTTATTATTTTTTTTACATGTACTTACTTAACCTAAGCTGCGGTTGGACTTAATATTTTAGGTTACTTATACTAAACAGTTATATAAATTGTTCTTAATGTTTTGTAGATGTTTGGGGTCATACTAATAGTACTGGTGCTAATTCTGGCTCATAACTCAGCTGCAATTCCCACCAATTTCTAGTGGACTATGCAATCCCAAGGATAGAACCTATATTTTTATACAAAGCAAAGTGGATTTTCTTAAAAAATAGTTCAAGATAACAAAATAAAATGGTTACAATAGTAGTAGTAGAAATATTACCTAATTGGGGAGAAATAAAGAAAATGAACTCCTGACAACAGTAACCATACACAATGATGCCACAGAGGTGTTTTCAAAATTGAAAAGTTTACTTGGGAAATATTTATTTCTGAAACACAATTACCATTTGTCATATTCTCATGAAATTTATTCTGTTTCAATGCATTCCTTATTAATCAGGGAATAAATGAAATATCTGGCCTTTTGAGAGAGAATGTTAGAAAGAATATTTGAGTTAAGAGTCAAGAAATATTCACAGAGTTAATGAGATGATGTGAAATGAGACATCCTCTAAGAGGCAATAAAGCAGGCTCCTAAAGAACTGGAAGTCAGGGCCTCCTTATTTTCTTGTGACAATGAGCACAGTGTAGTCTTGGATACTAATGCAGGACAAATATCCTCTGTGGCACTCAGATTAGATAATGGATGAGAAATAATCATAAACCTCTGAAGCTCATATCACTGCTGCTCTCTCAAATGTTCTCTCTTACCAGTGTGCTGCTCAAAGGAAGAGTGCTTTGCAAATTAGGTCAGGTCCTCGATGGATTTGTGTTAGAAAACAGGATGCATGACTTTATTGGAAATTTTGATAAGTAATGAGTAATTTTTGTTTTATTATGATAGTACCTTAATGTATTTGTTATTTATCTTAAATTCAAGTATAGCTGGGCATTCAGTATATTCTTGGCTCAATCTGACAATACTATCGACCTGAGAAATATACTTTAGGTCAAAACCTCCTGTCAAGATTGCAGCTTTGGAAGCTGATCTTGTTATAGATAATAAACTAAGTCATTTATGACTATAGAAACATAGCTGTCAAGAGCGCCAGATAGCCCTACCAGCCTCACTCTAGAGATTACCCTGGAAGCAAGTACATATGAATCCATAGGAAACAGCTGCTAGTTCCTCAGTAAGCAACTATTAATCTCTAAGAGGAGTATCAAACAAAGAAATTGTAGGGTTCAACTCCTTAGAATGTGGACACTTTCAAAATGTGATATTATCATTTTCTCCTTACCCTGTATCCATGGAAGAGCCCAGTTCTTCTTTTCTGAGCAATACATATTTATTTTGCATTTTAATTATTAATTAATTCACTATAATCTATTTGTGTCAGGCTTAAAATAAATCTGTCATTTCTACTTGATTCTACACAACATGTTGGTTTGCATGTCATAGTTGAAAAGCTTATCATTTCATATTAATCTTATTTTACATCACATCAGTATGGCATTCACCTTCCTATGGTTTATATGCTGAAAATCACTGTCTATTATATAAATAAGAGACACATTATGACTCTTTTAGTAAGTCAAAGGAAATACAAAGTAAAAAATATGATCTTCTTTTGAGATTTTAAGACACTTTTTTTCAGGTTAACCTAACTAAGTGAATTAAAGAAAGATGACCTATAAATAGACTATAAAATCCAAGAGAAATAAGAAATTACACACAATCCTACTCCTGCCTAGAAAACAGATTCAGGCTGAGTTCCTGTGACCTCAATCTGAAACTCAGAGAGCAGTTATAGTCATTGCAAGAAGATGAGGAAGAATATCTTTTGAAGTACTGCCAAGACAAACCTCTGCCATCAAAGTTGATCGTATATTCGCCTTCCAAACCTTGAAGTCTTCCAGAAAATGTAGAACAGCGGGTTTTTTTTTTTTAATCCGCCCTTAAGTCTAGAAGGAAAGGAACTCTGGATATTTTTAGAAAAATATGTCTACTTTTGACAGGCAACTATATATAAAAAATGGATAGTGATCCAAATAGGCCTAACTATGTCATTAGAAATTCTAAGTATGCCTCAGGAACAGTTTTGAGATCTTCAGATAGTTCCCTAACGTTTAGCGATAAGCATAATAATGCACAAGTTTCAAATATATCTTACATAAGAGGTTTATCATAGAGTGCTTTTAGATGAGATCTTAAAGAATACTCAGATAGTATTAATTTTATAAAACATAAAACTGCCCATTTATAAATGATAATCATAAGATTATTGACTTTTTGTGTGTTCCCAATAAAATGTTGGTTAAGTGAGTTATTTTAAATTATTGTCAACTAGTTGTATGTTATTTTTGGGGGGGGGAGTTGGGCTACACCTAGCTGCTTTTAGGGGTTATTCCTAGCTCTGCACTCAGAAATCGCTCCTGGCAGGCTCAGGGGACTATATGGGATGCCTGGAATCGAATCCAGGTCTGTCCAGAGTTGGTTGCATGCAAGGCAACTGTCTATGATTATGATGATAGTTGTTGGTGTAGTTATTTCTCTAACTGAGCTCACCAATCTTTGTGGTACATTTCATATCATGAGCTGATCCATGCAATCCTCATCTCTGTTGTCTCTAGATATTATTACCTTACTATCTTTTACTTTTCCTAAATCCCGCAGATGAGTGAGACTATT
>PVKC010012269.1:0-24029 GCA_004027635.1 Crocidura indochinensis
AGGGGGTAACAGGGCACCCACCACTGTGGGCAGCCTTCTGGAACAAAGCCCTGAGCCCACTCATTAGGCACAAGGAAGCAGGGAAGAGAAAGTAGCAAGCAGAAGAGAAAGTACACAGGCCTGTGAGGGCGAACAGAGAATTCTGGAGGGGTCTCCTTGGCTGTGGGATCTTAGAAAGGCAATACTCAGAGAGCTCCTGAGCTTTTCATGAGGAAAAAAGTAGGGCCGAGTCAGAACTCCCCAGGGAGAATGGGGTTGGATTCCCACCATGGGTAGTAAGTGGGCTCAGGGGAGGGCAGAACACCCCCAGGGCAAATGGCAGTTCAGGGAAGAGCAAGGTAGTTTCACAATTCATCCAATTGTTTCATTCATCCATTATTCTATGCACTGCTCTCCTGCATATGTGGTACTTCTATTAGTTGTTCATTCATTCATTCATTCATTCCTTTCCTGCTCACCAGAAGCTTCTATCATTCAACATTTGGGTGCTTTTTTTCTGCTTATCTATTGGATAGAGTGGGTTTTGGCTCTGCACTCAGGATCCCTCCTGATGGTGCTCAGGAAACCCTATGTGGTGCCATGAGTCAAACCTGGGTTATCCAGTGCCCTCTATACTGTGCCATCACTCTGACCTGTCATGCATTCATTTGTGCCAGGCATTGCCCTCCTGTGTGCTGTCTGCACACACTCTGGGCACCAGGCTGAGAGTCATATAGCCACCTAGTGCACAGGAAATACAGACACAGACCCGGGGGCCTCATGCTCATCCCTTTCTGCCACATCCCTGCCCAGAGTGTCCCCACTTTCCCTTCTCCCCACAGACACCAGATTGTCTGTATCAAATAGAGACTTAAAGGTGATGAAAGGGGTAAGTGAGGTAAAGGCAAAAGAATCAATTACTCAAAGCAAATTAAAATGGGGAGCAGAGGAAGTTGAAGGGGGGGCACCAGGGAACATTTTGAGTGATCCCAACAGCTAAGTGGGGAGGGAAGAGCCTATCAGTTGGTTTCACAGACAGTCTCAGGGGACAGACACAGACACCCCAGCCAGAGTCTTAGTGTTGCTTGGCTGGATTGGTCAGGGAAGCTGCGATAAACCTAATTAAATTGCTGAGTTACTGGATCATGGGCCCGATTCTCAGGTGCATTTATCATGCTAAGGATTCAAACCTATATGGTCCTCACCATGGGTCTTTGCTGCAAGCATGGAGGGTGAGGAAAATACATGAGTATGTGTGTAGGCATATGCATGGGTGTGTATGTGTGGGTGTGTCAAGGTGTGTGCATATGCACCCCAAGTCCTCACATGCACACGAAGATATAGTCTCAATACCCGAGCCCACTTCTCAGAATCATGCTGAAGTTTGAATTCAATTCACCAATACTGCTGTTCGCAATATCAGCACCATACTAAGCATAAACCCCTAATACTCTCAATCAACTCCTAACCAAAATCACAAAATGAGAATAAGGGGGGATGGAACATATCTCCCTACCTCTCACACCAACCCCTCTATTATTCAAATACTTGTAAACTAATTTCTGAAGCCTGCACTAGGTGGATGTTTTCACATGCCGTCCAACCCATATCAATATTCTGATTTCATAGGGGTGGGAAAACGGAGCCATTTAGCACCGTTTGGATTCTCTCCGTCACTTAACCAACTTCCACAAAAGAATTTTCCCCTCCCTACCCCAACCCATCAGGAAGCTGGGGTGGGGGGTTGGGAGGAACTTCCAGAAGGTAAGAAGGTATGTATAGGGCAGGTGGCACTGAAGAGGCCTCTCTCAGGACGAGTTCGGGGGTGCCCAAGGCCCATTCGGATACACAGAAAATTGACTCCCAATTCCAGGCACTAATGACCTGCAGATTAACAGGCTATGCTGAGAAAGGGCTCCTGTTTACCCGTTAATTGCTTGTTTATGTAACTGATGATCACAGCCCTCATTAGGGGTTGTTAGCACATCAGACTAGGCGGTGTCTGCCAATGCGGAAGGGCCCAGTTTGCTGACCTTCGTGATGGGAAGGTTGCCCACATGCCCAGCCGTGACTCTGGGATGAACCGTGACTCTGGAGGATCTCCTGTGCCCCAGGCACTTGGCTTCCATCAGTCCTCCCAGCAAGCCTCTGAGGTGCTCAAGTCCTTGTTGAGAAAGGGAATCAGCTGACCAGAGCAGTTCTGTGACCCATCATCCAAGGTCACAAGGCTCATGGAGGGTGGGCAGAAGGGGGAACCTATACACACCTTCCACCCTGTGCACCTCACATCTGCCCTATGCAGTGACTTCATGAAGTTCTTCTAGAGAGATTCTGACATGATCCCCAGGTACTGGTGGAGCTCGGTGAGGCTCTAGACTTCCTGACTGGCACTTGCAAGCCTTGGAGAGGCTAGAGATATTCGGTTGGGGGCAGAGTTAAAGTGAAAGCTTCAGAGCACATATGGGGGCATGGACTCCTCCTCTTTCTGACACTCATGATCTTGGGGTTCCCTTTGCTAGCATTAAGGACTCAGCTGGAGCTCCATACAGTCTCCCTGCCCCACACACCAGGGAAGAGGAACTAGTGGAAGGAGGAGGAGCTGAGCACAGCTGCTGCAGGGCTGGAAAGCAACTCAGGGCACTGCGTACCTATCTGAGAACTCACACACCAACGGCCTTCCTCTCCCCTCCTCTCTACCGGCCCCTCTCCTCTCTCTACCCCTACCCTCCTCTCCACCACCCCTCCCTGACTCCTCTACCTGCTTCTCCTCCTCTCTACTCACATCTTCGAACCCACCTGCTCACACTCCCACCTACCTGTTCACCACCTGCTTCCCCTGTGCACACCCACCTTTCCACCTGTCCCACACACCCATCCAACCTCCACATCCATGGCCCACACTCAAATGAAAACCTGTCTCTGTTCCCCAGCACCCAAGGGGCATATTCAGGTGAAAGACGCAACAGGCCACCCAGGCTTGAACTTCTACCACTGCATCACTGTGCAGCTTCCTGAAGGGCACCTGCAGCTGAGAAGAGAGGAGCTGGATGATACCCCAAGGTCATGAGCCTGTTCTTGGGGCTGGGCTCAGCATAATGTCTACCTTACACCCACCTGTGGTCAGTCTGCATGGATGCTGGCATGGAGCAGGGTGGGGGCTGCAGTATGACAGGGGCCACAGCTGGGTCCATGCAGCTACTGATATGTGTGTGCGAGATGTGTGCATGAGACATGTTTGGTGTGTGCATAACACGCATATGTGTGAGACATATGCTCCACTACATATAATGGTTCTTGCTGGTAGCAGGACCCCCACAATGGCTCCCAGACTTCAAGACCCTGCTCCCCATACACCAGGGGTCTCAAACTCGCTGTCCGCAGGCCGTTTGCAGCCCTCCATACAACATTTTGTGGCCTGTGGCCGGCCCTCAAATATCGCAGTATTCTCGATTATTTGCTTACTGAATAATCGCAATAAAAATCGCATTAGTAAGAAAAAATTGCATTAAACATCCGCATATCCCAAGCAGTTCCGTTCTGGGTATGCAAATGATTAATGCGATTTTTTGCGATTTTTTTTCTTACTAATGCGATTTTTTATTGTGAATATTCGGTAAGCGAAATACCTTATGCGGCTCTGCCTCACCCCGACTTTGCCTCCTGTGGCCCCCAGGTAAATTGAGTTGAGACCCCTGCCATACACTGTCCCAAGGGGGCATCAGGGGTGTCATTTCCCTAGAAATTTTCCTGGATCACACCCACCATCACTAGTTCTAATGGTGGGGCTCACCCTGCCACATGTCCACACCTGCTCTTTCCCCTCAACCTTCACAAGGGGTTTGGAACAAGCAAAAGCACCAATGGCCCCAACTTTCTTCCTAAGTTCACCCACCTGTCAAGCCCCCTGAGAGCCCAGCAATGTTTCCCTGGAGGACAGCAGACATCACTCCTCACTCTCTGGGATCAGCAATGCTCAATGCACCCCAGTCACAATGTCCATGCCCTCTGACCCCGGCCCCCACTTGGAGAAAACACTACCCCTCCCCAGTGCATAAAGTCAGGAGGACATGAGGATAGTGACTCCCCACTGCCCCCTCCCATGGAACAGTGTCATCAATGATACAAAGGGTGAGAAAGAGCACCCACTTTTGGAATGTTGGCACTTTACATGGAAATCAGCACTTTTTAGGGTGGAAAGGGTCTGTGGGTTCCATCTGTCAAGGAGGCGCTCATCACTTTTTCTGGAAAGAGGAAACAATGCAGGAAAAGAAGCAAAGCCAGAGAAATGCTCTGTCACAGAGTTTCTCTGGCAGGTGAGAGAGGAGCTGAAAGGTAACTTTCCAGAAGTCCCCTAAGATGCTGTAATGGCTCCTCAGCTCTCACGGGTCCTGCCTACTGGGAGGAGAGTGGTTGCTGGCTCCTGTCCATGGACACATGTGAACATGGATGAAACAATCTGGAAAAGGTCAGTCCCCTTCACCTCCCAACTCCACTCCCCACTGGGCCACAGCTCCCCGAAAAGGATCAAACAATGGAGCTGAAATACAAATTTATTTACCACCTCGATCTAATCGGACCATTTCTTTCTATCAATTCCCTAGCCTCGAAATTGCCTTTTAAATGGATAATGATGATTCTGAGGGTCCAGTTATTACCTTGAAACCTCACATTTTGATCTATCCAATGCTGTTCTCATATATAAATAACAGTTATTATTACAAAGTGATTTTTTTCCCCTTGCACTTCCAAAGTGTTCCGGCAGGAGATGGCAAGAAAATAGATTCCATTAATATTTCACTTAGAACCGTGGCTTTCTCCTGCGCCAACTTCCACATACATCTCTCAGGAAACCCACACGCAGACATCCTTGCTCTTGTCTGGAAGCCCCTTTTCTCCTGCTGCTCCCCCATCTCCTGTCTTACTCCCCCCACCACAGTTTCTCTCCCTTCCGTGGCTGTCTCACCCCTTGCAAGGACAAAAGTGCCACCTCCTCTGTAGGCCGACATTCTTCCCAACATCGGTCTAGCCCTGCCAGAGAACAAGGTCTTTAGGCCTTACTTGGCCTCTCTGAGCATTAACGAAAACCCCAATGTCAAGCGTATCAACAAGCATCAGTCCAGTGGATGGACAAGAGTCGGGACAGGGGTCCTACAGAGTTCCAGGCCTGGGGGAGGCAGCCAGGGCCAGATGACTTCTGGAAGAGCAGGAGGTCCTCTTGGCAGAGAGGGCCCAGCCTTGTGTTCTCAGACACGGGCTGCCTCATTAACGCCTCCAACCTCATCCCCCAGAAAGCATGCTGGCTGCAAAGAGTTTCTTAAAGACTGTCACTGAGTGTGCTAACTGTTGTTTTAGGGAGCACTGGGGCAGGGCCTGAGAACTATCCCTCATGCTGGCACTCACTGTTCTGTCTTGCCCTAAAAAGAACCGATTTCTGTCCTGGGCCACCAGGCTTGGCTGTTTGGGTCCTGCCATTGTCCCATCCCCATCTGACATCCTCAGTTTCTACATGTAGGGAAGATTCTGGCCTCCACATTCCTGGAATAGATGCACCCCTGCATGATGGGACTTTGCATACCACAGCACCCAGGACCCCACATCTGTAGGACTATCCTCCTCTTAGCCTGTGGCCAGCAGCTCCAGCTTACTCTGACCCATGTCCCCCCAGAGTGCTGGGGGGAGGATCCATGAGAGGAAAGGGAGAGGAAGGAAGGAAGGAATAAAGGAAGGAAGGAAGGAAAAAAGGAAGGAAGGAAGAAAAAAAGGTAGGGAAAAAAGGAGGGAGGGAAGAAAGAAGGAAGGGAAGGAGGGATAAAGGTGTAAGGAAGAGAGGGTGGGAGGAAGGAATGGAAGAAGGAAGAGAGGAAAGAAAGAAGGAAGGGAGGGAGAGAGGGAAGAAAGAAGGGAGGGAGGGAAGAAGGGAGAAAGGAATGAAGGGAAGGAGGGAGAAAGGAAGGAAGGGAGGAAGGAAGGAGAGATGGAAGGAGGGAAAGAAGAAAGGAAGGAGAGAGGGAGGGATGGACAGAGGAAGGAGGGAGGGAGGAAAAATGATTGTGGATGAGTGCATGTGAGTGTAAGGTGTGTGAGTGACAATGCAAATGAGAATGTCTGCATGTGTGAGTTTATGTGTATGTGTGTTTGTATGTATAAGTGTGTAGTTATGTGTGAGTACAAATGACTGTGTGAATGCATGTATGAGAGTATTGTGAATGTGTGAGTATGCATGCATGTGTTTTGTGAGTGTGTGAGAATTTATAAGTCTGAATGTTTATGTGTGAGCATGTCAAGTGTATGTATGTGTGTGAGGGCATTGCGTGAATGAGTATAAGTGCATCTGTGAGTATGTGAATGAGTATGTGAATTCAGTGTGTGGGGTGGGTGTGAGTGTCTGTGCATGCCCATGGGCACATGTGGGTGTTCCAGCAGCATGAGCAGGAAATGTGTACGGCCACCGTGGACAGGTTGGGCCCCAGCGGGCAGGGCAATGCAAGAACAGACTGCTTCTCTGCACTCAGGGACACACAGTGGTCAGACACCCCCTGCCCCATGTGTCTGAGCCCTTGACTGTAAGATGGAGAGACTGGGCTAAGTGAAGTCAGGAATGAAGGGCCACAGGCACTTGGGACAGTCTTGGCATGTTAGCTACATGCCAAGTGAGCATGGAGCAGGGAGGGCCAAGAGCCTGCTAGGGACCAACACACAAGGACAGTCAGGGAATCTGAGGCCCAGAAACACGGATACAGAGGGGTGGCCCTAAAAGACTTGGGTCTGCTCCCCAAAAAACATGAGGAGAACCCAGCTGCTAGGATGTGAGCAAAGCATGGACAGGAGGGGCGGGACGTGTGGGAGTGTTGATTTAATATAAGATATAGTACCTAAAGTTCTAGTGTTGGGTTGTACATCTTTAGGCTCTTTGGCGATGGGTCTGAAGATGCAGGATATGGTGGAGAAATAATCACAAGCAGTCAATTACAATTTTATCAAAGACAGCTAGCTTTATGCTATCGCCCGATCCGCCATATGCATTCCTCACATGGCTTCTATGCTCAGCTTATTCCAAGCAGCTTTTTCTAAGCCCATCCCAGGTGTGGGTGGGTCTGACCATCAACAGAAAGGTTAGGACATTGGGGGTATGGAATGCTTTACATGGGGGTCCACTGTCGGAGCACATATATGGATTGGAGCAGAGGGGGCATCCCAGTGGTCTCCCCTCCCTATTTGTAAACTCAGAGCACTAAGGTCTGCTTCTACCAGTCAAACAACACAAGAGCAACATCTCAGACCACCCCAAGAGCTGCCAGCCATGGTATGGCCCCCTCTGTCCTTTCCTGCCAGGACCCCCAGCCCTTTTTGACTCTCACATGTTTCAGGTGTTTAGGAAGCAGGGTCCCTGTGGGGTCCGACATATCCTTGACCTTCAAGACTGAGTCAGCCACGAGGCCAACATCTGTCACTGGCCCTGAGTCCTAGGACAGCAGACCAAGAAGTGTGTCCAGTCAGACACAGGCTTGTCACTGTAAGTCTCAGAGGCCAGGCACAGACTCAGAAAGGCGAGGTGAGGACAGTCTCCAGCACAGGCCGACATCTGGTGGCATCCGCACGGGCAGGTCCCAGCTGCCCCGTGTCATACCCAGCAGCCGTCGGCACTTGCCAAGGGCAGGCAGGGGCCACCAGATGGCTTTGCTGGTGGAAATGTGGGGACATGTGTGCGGTCAGCCATCCCCAGGCACAGCGATGGGTTTGCTGGGGCTTGGAGTTCTCTGGGAGGAGGGATGTGACTGAACACGCATCATCACACAAGCTTGGGGATCACTGGGCTCAGAGTCAACTCCCCAAAACAAGAGAAGGCATGATGCCACAGAGCATCACTGCTGAGGAGAGGGGAGAATGGGAGTGATTGTGTCTAATGTCCAATTTGTCTCCCCAAATGCCCCCCAAAGTGACAGAGAATCAGCTCCAACATATACATGGGGGCAAAATAGCTAAAAGCAGCAGAAAGGATCCTTCCCCTATGAACCTGCATTTCTTCCTCTTCAAAGTTATCTCCTATACCTCACCAGGCCCCGGTGTGCCACATGCAACTCTGTTAGGGTTCAGAGTTGCAGAGTGAGGTGGAGAGGAGATCCGGAACTCAACCCCAGCCCTTCAGAATGAGACACTCCATCCCACAGGGACCCAGCCCAGTCCTGGGCCACCACAGCTCTGTCCCTAAATAAGGAGCCTGAGTACCAGGACAGTATGTCAGGACTCAGGTAGCCAGGGGCTTGTGGGAGACAGTGGCAAGGTCCATAAGAGGGCAAGGGTGTCCCCTAACCTCTCCAGGCAGTTCGAATGGAGGTACCAAGCCACAGTCACCCGCCTCTGTTCTCATCCCTCTCAGAGTAGCAGCTCTTTGGCTTCTCTTGGGGACAAAGGCAGAGGCCACCAATGATCTGTCTCGCCTGGGGGTCCAGCCTGCCAGGCAGGGTGAGCTTTGTAATGGAAACAAGACACAGGCACAGGGGTGTTCTCTGAGTATCGCCAAAGTGGGTGGCTGAATCAGGAACCCTGAGACAAATGAATGGTGTGCTGCCATCGGCAGAAACTTTGAGAAATGTCCTTATGAATTCCTGGGGTGACATATGTGAGCCTTGGGTATCAATGTATAGCAAAGTTGCCTATCTGGGAGCTTGGAGCACCCTCACAGGCCAGCAAAAGTTCCTGCAAGTCAGGCC
Organism: Crocidura indochinensis; assembly: GCA_004027635.1. Lineage (NCBI taxonomy): Eukaryota > Metazoa > Chordata > Mammalia > Eulipotyphla > Soricidae > Crocidura > Crocidura indochinensis. The sequence continues at coordinate 8,691 of PVKC010012269.1, forward strand.
CCGGGAGCCCTAGTTCTGGTTCTGTGATCACTAGGGACATCTCATGCACTAACCTGGGGGCTACTGTTTCTCTAAGCAATAGCAGTCGGTGGGAAATTATAGGATAACTGAGCTCACTGACACTCTGGGCATGAGCCATCATCCGTGTCTTTCCTGTTCACTATTTCCGGACCTTTTATTTTCCAGTAGACAAATTGGGGAGAGGAACTTGTGTGTGTGTGTGTGTGTGTGTGTGTGTGTGTGTGTGTGTGTGTGTGTGTGTGTGTGTTGGGGGAAATAACATATGTGTAAGAGAATGTGTGAAGTGCAGGCTCCACACTGCTACTGCAGGCAAGAAACCCCAATTCTAAGCCAAGTCCACAGAAATTTCCTTTACCTCCTCTCAACCATCTCTGTATTCATTTCCTTTTCCTTCGCACCGAGAATCCTGGTTCTCAAGGGCACTGAGACGGAATCAGAATGACCTATAATTCTAGATTCACTTCATCACATAGCCTGTGTACAAGGATCTCAGAAACACAGCAGCAAAACTGATACCACTGATGCCATAAATTCTGCTGGCTAAAAGGGATTAAAATACACATGAGGGATAGTAGTGAAATTATAACAGATGCCCTGCAGACAACTTCAGTTCAATACTGTGTACTGTATAGGGTCCACCCAAGCTCTGCCAGGAGTGATCCCTGACTGCAGATTCAGGCATCCCTGATCCATAGCACAACTAAGGTATGACCCACCAACCCCACCCAAATAAATATGATAAAAAAATCAACTAAGGTGTGTACATTTGCAGACAGTCTTCAACATCCAGCTGTAGTCTTTCAGCCTCAATGCTGGGAATAACCATGCTTGATGCCCACACCTCTATACTCACCCCTCTGGTTTCCATGATATCTCTGGTTAATCAGCTGAAACTCACCCCCTCCTCAATTCCCACATAAGGGCTCACGAGAACCATTTTCTCCTGAGTTCTTCTTACGTGCTATTTTAATAAGAGTTTGTACTCTTTCTACTTGAAGGTCAATTTTGCAGAGTAGAAAATCTTTGGCTGTGCTCACATTTTGTTAAGCACTTTTAATATGTTATTCCACTTTCTTCTGTCATAATACAGGAGCGTAGGAAAATGCTGATGACAGAATCATTTTCTGTTTCATATAAGTCACGAATGCTTTGTGCTCAGATGCTCAAGGGACTTTCTTTGGTTTCCAGCCCCGTGATTTCCAGAGGTGCCTCGGCCCGTCCTGTTCCACATTCTGAGATACAGCATGTTCTGTAAATACCTAACTTCCATCTTATATTCTCAACATTCGGGCCCATTTTAATTTAATCTTTAGAATTCGCTTTGTACTTTGCTTTAGGTCTTTTTTTCCTCTTTAGGATGCCTATTATCCATATGCTGAAACTTCTTTGCCTTTCTTCAATGTTTTGTTAGTTTCTTAATTCATATTTATCTCTTTTTTTTTTTTTTTTTTTTTTTTTTTTTTTTTTTTTTTTTTTTTTTTTTTTTTTTTTTTTGTCCCCAGATTCACCATTCAAACCCGTCAAGGGTCTGGGTTGAGGTGTATATGGGGTGCATTTACTGTACCTCCTCCTTCTATACAGTCAGTGTAAAGAACACAGCATATTTATCTCTTAACTTTGAGGAGGGGGGAGAATTTTAAACTTTCTTTCCATCCTGCCCTCTTTTCCCCTCTCATAAAGAAACTTTTATAGCAGTCACTTGGTTTTGTGCTCCTCACAGTTTAGTCTTTATGTATCAAAGATGTTTTTTATCTCTTTTCCTTCTAATTCTTTCTCGAAGATCATAATTCAGTTTTTCTAATTCTCACCAATGTGATATTGTGTATCTTATATGATTTCACAGTGCATTTTTTAAGCTCCTAGTGTATGTTATGGGGTTTTTGTTCTGGGTTTTTTTTTAGCTTTTCTTTCTGGGGTGCTTCTATTGTCTGCAAGGTTGTTATTCTCCTCTTTTTCTTTCTTCTTCTGGCAACTTTTGTGGGTTTGGGATACAATGACTATTTTATGTAAAAGCAGCTTTCCTAATCTTCAGAAAAAAACTTCTTTCCTGCACCCTCATCTAATTGTCTTATGTCTGCTAAAAACAACCTTGGCTGACTTTCTGAAACCTCAGGGGAGGTTCAGTCCCTCTCCCCTGCTCTTAGCAGCATTTTTGTCTTTTTCGTTATTTTCATTACCTCAGCCCGTATGGTTTTTGGTTTTGGGGTCACACTCTGAGGTGCTCAGGGATTACTCCTGCCTGGCTCTGCGCTCCTGGCAGGCTCAGGCAACCATATGGGATGCCAGGATTCGAATCACTATCCAGTCTGCGTCAGCTGAGTGCAAAGCAAATGCCTTATTGCTGTGCTATCACTCTGGCTTGAGCCTGTTTGGTTTTGAAACCCTTCCCCAATCATTTTCCTTTCATGGGGATCCTGCAATGAATGCCTGGAGGAGCTGGGGGACATGTAGGCACTAGTGGTTTTGGCTCCTGTTCCCTCTTCTGATACCCTGGGGCTCCCCTGATCTTGGGGCTCTTCCCTCTGTTTCTCTCTGCGTCTCAGAGAAGGCTTGCTTCCTGTCTGCCACCTCGTTTTATCAGCCGTGTGCCTTGGAAGTTTTGGTTTTCTTATTTCTATTTTGCTTTTCTATTCTCAAGAGAACTTTGCCAGGCAGTGCTCTGGGGTTCAGAGGGGCACAGGGTATCAGCAACTGAACCCAGAACCTCACACTGAGTCCCACCAGTGGAGCCAGGTCCTCAGCCTACAGTGTTTTGCCTAAACAAAACAAAACAAGGTTGCCTTTATCATTTTTGTTTGGTTTGCTCTGTTTTATTTTATTTTAGAGTCATACCCACCATGCTCAGAGGTTACTCCTAGCTCTGTGCTCAGAAATCATCTTGTCAGTGCTTGGGAGACCATATGGGGTGCCAGGGATTGAAATCAAGTTGGCTGCGTGCAAGACAAATGTCCTCCCAGCTGTATTAATTCTTCCTAAAGTTTTTCCACCAATAACATTCAACATTTCTGCCTAAACAGAGGATGAGAACTGGTCTACAAAACTGGCCCAACAGGGTGAATTCTGGGGGTAGTTGAAGCAAGGGGACTCTGAGGAAGATGGCTATATTGGATCACTGTAAGCATGACATTCCATAATTACTACTGTAATCAAGGTGCCTCAAAGAAAAGAAAATCATTTCAGCCTGAACTTCACCTCTCATTTGCCCTTCTTCACCTAATTATTGATAGATTTTTTTCCACATGAAAGCTCCTCTCTTGTCTTTCCCTCTTGACTCTGTCTTTGACTAACCTTGGTCCATCTCTTGCTCTCCCAAACTTCATCAGATGCTCAGCTCACATCTCCCTCCAAATGCAGCCTGTACTCCGCCACTAGCTGCCATCACAAATTTTGCCCTGATCTGAATGCCCGCTTCCACCTCCCTCCTAAGTTTCCTCCTACCCTTCCCCTCTGTGTGCTCCCCATCTCTCTTGACAGCAGCCAAGTGTCTTGTTCATATCCAGCATCATCCTCGGCTCCTGCTCCAGGCCCACTGCCATGGCTCCAACCCTGGCCCAACTTTGTCCTTCTGAAAGGCAGAAACCAGAGCATCAGGGTCAATTGCCATTCTGGGCTTTATGGTCATCTCTATGACCATGCTTCCTCAATCCCAGACATTCAGTCTTCACTGGTTCTCCATACAGCCCCCAGTTTGAACTCAGAGGAAGGTATTTTTTCCTCACACCCTGAAGCAGTTAATTTATCTGTGTTTCTCAGTGCTCATGATGACCTCTTACATATGGAGGTATAGTTTGCTTATCATTTGCATATGCAAATAGCACCATGTCTACCTTTCTGCCACACTTGCCTTACAGATAATGCCTCTACCTGGTACCTAATTGGAGCGCCATCAATAGTTGGCTTCTAATATTGCCCCCCATAGCTCTGGACATGGCTAAGGAAGTTGAGACACAACAATAAAGCTTGGGGATCTGACTCACTTGCTAAAACTGCATGCAGCCAGCTAGACCTTTTCCCAAAGAATGCGTGGTCCTGCCTGCAATAAACCAGGCATCCCCAGCTGCTGAGAAATACTGGACTGTGGGGTTTTCATCTTTCCTTGCAGCTCAACATTGCTTCCACCCAAGATTGTGTATGTGTACTGGCCTTTTCAACTCACAAATCCACACAGGAACTACATACCTCATTGTTATTTTTAAAAAAAATCCACATAATTCCCTAATTATAATATAAAGGAGTAATAAAAAGGAAGTAATTTATAATAAAGTCAGTATTTCATTATGCAAATGATCCAGTCTGACTAAGCCAGGAGTAGGGAGAGAACGAGCAGGCGGTTGTTTGCACCTTTATGTAGATTCCCCGCAAACGCAGTGACTATAAATCCAGCCGGGTAAAGTGGGCTGCATAGCGAGTCAGAAACCACAAGGCGAACTGGCAAGAGTGATGGCCTGATTTCCCAAAATGTTGAGCAACTTGCGGTAAAATTCCAAACAAAACAAAGCACAGCCTTGGCAATTTACTTAGCAGTGACCTTAATAAAAAAAAAAAAAAAGAAGAGAGGAAGCCCGGTGCCAACTAAATCTTCACGAACTGTCTGCCCCGACACCCAAGTTGTAGTTAGCAGGGTTCAGCTAGTCAAAAGCAGATGGATCACCCCCATAAACACTCCTCAGAATATTTCAGAGTTTCCCCAGAAGCAGAAAATGTCTACGGGGTGTGGCTTGCAGTGGGCCTTAAAAATATCAGGCATGAATATCAACACCAGCCATCCAAGTGTGTGAACTCAGGGTATAACCACCAGCACCAATCCACACTAATGGCCCCAAATGCAGCCACAGCCCTGTGCCTCCTAGTTTTGTTTTATAAAACAGCAGCCTGAAAGATAGCATGGAGATAAGGCATTTGCCTTGCATGCAGAAGGACGGTGGTTCAATTCCCGGCATCCCATATGGTTCCCAGAGCTTGCCAGGAGCAATTTCTGAGCTTAGAGCCAATAATAACCCCTGAGCACTGCCAGTGTGACCCCAAAACCAAAAAACAAACAAAAACAGAAGCCTGGCTACCTCCTAAATGCCTTTCCACTGGGGAATGGGCCCATGCTGGCCCATCACTCAAGAGAACATTGATCCCTCAGTTCCCTGCTGGGCTACAGAGGACTCACTGTGTGTTAGGCCAAGTTCAATAAGCCAATTCTGTGCTGGGAACCCCAACAATCCTTAGACAGGAAGGTGTTCATGGCCAGCCAAATCCGAGACCCCTTTCTGGCAGCCAGGTAAATACAAGGCCCCACATATATGGCATTAAAAATAAAAGAGCTCATTGTTGCTGCTCAAAGGTGGACTCTGAGATATCTGGGATTAGGATACTCAACCTTCTTCATGGACCCATCCTTGGGACCCCAAATACTATCACTTTGGGGAGTTAAGTTCCACATATTAATAGGGGGTTATGCACATTCAGCTCACTTTGATTCCTCTTAGACCATTATACAAAAACTTAGCCATGGGTCTATGGCAGAGATGGTCATGAGGAGTCAGATGCTGAGACAGCAGGGACTGACTCTGGGCAGATGGACAGACGGACAGTGGTAGAATGGCCAAGGGTGACGATATGGCTAACCCAGGCCTGCACATAGAAATTCACACTGGAGGCCATTAGACTTACTATGGGCCCACCATACCTCATAGTCAGAAGTACTACTTCCTCGGATGGGACAGTGGGGTGTACCTAGAAACCCTTCAGATAAAGTCTCCCCATGTGTAGGCGCTCCCCAAAGTCAGGTCTCCTGGAAGGCTCCCCAGCTTGCTTCTGGGAAGCAGTTCTTGGGGTGTGAGGGGAAACAACTCATCCACTGGAGCATACCCAAGAAGGGAGGTGAACCGGAAGTTCAGAAGGTAGCACAGCTACCAAGGAGACTTGAGTCAAACCAAAAGTCCAGACAAGTCTGGTTGTCAATGTTTGACCTTGATCTTGACCTTGATTCGGGCCCTGCTTAAGGGTCAGCAGTGCAGGGGGCCCAAAAATGCTTCTGTTTTTCCTCCTCCACCTTTTCCTCCACTTTTTCCATTACAAGACACCCAAGGTATGCCTGGGGTCATACCTGGGCTCTCAGAAAGCCCCCACCTGTAGAGCTCTGTTGAAAGTGAGGGTTCCAGTCCAAGTCTGTCTCTGAGTCATCCAGATATAGGAGGGCAGACTGGCTATCCTCTACCACACCTGGACCCTGACCCCCCACTCCCATCCTGAGGTCCGTGCTCCCCTTCTAGCTCCTCCTGAGAACGAAACCTTTCTACTCCCTTGTTTATGGCTCTGCTGTCGAAGCGCACGTCCCCGTGAAAAACGGCCGTGTCTGCATGCAGCCCTGTTAGTCACCGCCTCCTTTAAACTTCGTTAAGGAAAACATAATTACCGAATAAATCTCATTTGGGTTTACTCCGTGTTCCAAAGACTTGGCACATGCTGTTCTCTGTGCCCCTCCTTGATAAGCGGAAGCACCAGCTCCTTCAGAGTTGGGGGTACTCTGAGCCTGTCAACGAGGAGGAGAGGCTGTATGGAAGCCCCCCAGGAGGGAGGGGAAGGAAGTGGGGCCCTTTTAGAAGAGCCCCAGTCAGGAGCCCAGAACTGGCTTTGAAAAGCCTCAGCATTTCCGATCAAATCCCATCGGAACACACCATCACCTCCTGCCTGGGGCCTGCGGGGCATGAAATGGGGGATTCAGAAGAGCAAAACCTCACAGGCAAAGCGAGAAATTGTTCAATTGAAAGACAGTGTTCCTGCAGCCGGCTGGGGGAACGGTAAGTGGGGGGACTGGCCCCTTGCTGTAACTTGTCCTTCACATGCATGAGAGATGCAGCCTAGCAAGTGACTGAGCCACTCACCAAGCTCATGTGGTTTTTTTTTGGGGGGGGGATACACCCAGCAGCACTCAGGAGAAACTCCTGGGTCTGGGCTCAGGGATCACTTCTAGCAGGACTCAGAGTAGCCTATGGGGTACTGGGGATAGAACCTGAGTTGGCCATGTGCAAGATAATCGCCTTCCCTGATGTGCTATCCTTCTGGCCCCAACTGCCGATTTGTAGCTACAAACTCTTGGCTAGAAAGTCTACTCAAAAAAGCAGAACCCCCAGCTCCCTGAGCCCATGAGTGCACAGACATTTAGTCAAGTGAATAATGAATGAGTGAATGCATGCACCGTTCAGCTTCTGTAATTTCAAGTCACCCATAACTTGCCCCTTCCCTGTCTCCCTTTCTTTCTATCATGGCCCTCTACCCACTATCCTTCCCACCATACTCTAGACTAGAGTAATGACTTCACGATTCTCTTTTGGAAATACCAGAACTCCAAAAGAGTGTTCCAGGGACCTGAGGTTAACTCAAGCTCAATGGTGCTGGGTCAATGGACGATGTCTACCAATATTCAGAGAAATGTCCACCAGTACTTTGGGAAATGCCAACTGGTACTCAGAGTAATACCAGTATACAGGGCAAGACCCACCAGTACTCAGAGAAATGGCCATCAGAACTCAGGGCAATGCTCACCAGTCTCAAGGTAAGATCCACCAATACTCAGGGAGGCAATGTGGTGCCAGGGATCAAACTCAAGCTCTAGGACATGCAAGATGTGCACCCCGACCCCTGAACCCTCTCCCTAGCCATCTTCATTATTTTCATCTCAATATCTCCCCATCTAACTCTGTTAAACTGTTTAAATCCTAATCAAATCTTCCATTTCTCACCCTCTCTGCCCTTCTGGACTCCACATTGAGAGTCCAAACTGCTTTACCCAGCACCCAAACAAATGCCCTGACCAGGCCAAAGTGTTCCTTTATTGGCCAGGGATGCTGAGTGGTAGGCCAGGCTGCTGAGGGAAGATCTATAATAATTTGTTTGCAGCAGAGACGTATGAAAATCTGTCTGGGAACACGATCCCAATAAAGCGGAGTGAAGCACCAAACGCTGTGTCCATCGATTCCATGGCCAATCCCTCCTCGGTGAAGGTGATGTGCCGTGACTGTGACCGGTACAAGGAGTTTAAATGGCTCCCCTCCCAGTGCAGGCACACACTGCTATCATCCTGCAAATCTAAGTACCAGGTATAGCAAAGCTCCCATCAGACCCCAGACACTCTATGCAAAAGATGCTTCTAGAAGGAGTTTGTATATTTAGGAATAAAATTCTAGCTTCCCTGAACCACACTGTTCTGTTCATTTGATCCCTCGCTCTAACTGATCTCTGGGAAACAAAAGTCCCTCATATGGGCTAAGATCGAAGTCTTGAGCTTCCAGCCTATGTGACTTTCGTCACAAAGTCTCTGTCAAACCAGTAATGGCATCTGCTGTGGAGATGTTCTGTGGTGGAATTCGGGTGTGATTGTGCCTTTCCGAAGTAAGTGAGCAGTCACGCCTGCATTTGCTGCAGCGTAAAATCAGATTTTGAGTACACGGTGGGAGAGGAGCTTATCTAACTGGTTTCTAATCAATCTGAATCTAAAATGAAATGTCTTTTTAGTACGAAAAGGGGTGACTACAAACCAGTCTGGGTCCCCAGAGTCTACAGGAGAGGTGGGGAGACAAGCCCAGCAAGAAATGTGGCACAGATCTGTTGGACCTCAGGACACTCACTTAACCCCTGGGTTTCATCAACCTGTCCTCAGGATACCAGATGCTCCTCTCTGTGCAGCCTCACAGTGGTCAGCTTTGGGCCAGGGAGTAGAGATCAAAATCAATTGTCTTTGGGCAGAAAACATCTGGTCGACCCCAGCCAGGACAACAGAAAAGGAAAGGCTGCCCCTGCATGGCCCCTGCCATGGTCACCATGTTATAAAAGCATGTTGCTGTATTTTTCTAAGGCCAGAGTGGTGACGCAAGTGGTAAGGTGTCTGCCTTGCCTGCGTTAGTGTAGGATGGACAGCAGATAGATCCCCAGCATCCCATATGATCACCCAATCCAGGAGCAATTTCTGAGTGCATAGCCAGGAATAACCTCAAGAGTCTCTGGGTGTGACCCAAAAGCCAAAAGCCAAAAATAAATAAATAAATAAATAAATAAATAAATAAATAAAAGCATGTGGCTGTATTTTCTTAAGCATTAACTCAATTTGGAAAGTACTAGAAGGGTATTCCTTTCTCCGTAAATCATCCATTATTAACAAATCTTGTGAACAAATAGGGTGTGTGGAGCCAGAGAGATGACTCAATGGGCTGAGCACACTCATTGTATGTGGGGGGTCTTGGTTGGAACCCTAGTACTGCACACCTGAGCACCACTGGAAATAGCTCCCCGAGCACTGATAGGCATGCCAGCCAGATCAGAACTGGCATGGGATGATGGGGAGGGGATACAGGCAGCAAACCAGGGTCAGGGGCCAGACAGAAAGACTGAGTCACAGCCACCCCAGGCTACTGAGAGATGCCTGCATAAGGCAGCCACTCTGACTTGGCTCTGCAGTGTCTCCACCCACCGCAAGGAACATTCTGGAGAGGAGGCAGCTCAGTGTCAGCACCCACCAGTGCTCACCAGCCTCAGCTGTTCCCCTTTCTTCCCTGAATTCTGGGACATGGCTGTGCTGAGAGCTGCAGGCCTGGGCCTTAGCAGTCACCCCATCTCCAGGGCACCACACTTCTCCTGAGTCGGCATTACTGCCCACTGCCTGCTTAGATGGCAGCCCTCTCCCTAGTGGGCACACAATGCCAGCTATGCAGTCACTTCACTCCATGGCAGGTGTGACTGCTGGGGACAGAAAGCAGGGAGGCATCGGCAGTTATTTGGAGAGTGGGGGGTAGGGGAGAATGCACAGGTGCACAACCAGCCAGCCTCCTGAGGCACCAGGTGAGCATTACAAGCTGTGCTCTGGCTTTGTTGACAGAGCCAGAAGCAGGGAGGACAGGGTGAAAGAAGTGGGAGAGGGCAGGAGAAAAGCAAGGGAGTCTCAGCACCAGGATTGCATGTGCTAGAGTCCTAAAGCCAGGACTGCCCTTTAGTAGGGCCAGGTAGGGGCTGCACAGACACTGAGGGTGGAAGAAGAGGCTGCTCAGCAGAAAAGCTGGTTCTGAGAGAGACTGGGAAGTATTTCAGGCTCTGGAAGGCTCTGAAAATTACTGGAAGGCACTGGAAAGTATCAGAAGTCTCTATAAAGTACTGGGAGGGTCTATAAAGTATTGGAAGGCTCTAGAAAGTACTGGGAGGGTCTAGAAATTACTAGAAAGGCTCTAGAAAGTACTGGGAGGCTCTGAAAGTACTGAAAGGCTCTAGAATGTACTGAGAGAGTCTGGAATGTACTGGAAGGCTCTGGAAATGGGATGTGCTTTTATTTCCAGTCCTATACTCCCACCACCGCTGTGCTCACAAACCCCAACCTGGGGAATCAAGTTCCTGCTTGGGACCCCCTAGATACAAAGATAAGACACTCCTGTCTCTCTCACCTCAGACTCCTCACATGTACCACTCTGCCCCATGAGCCATAGGAAGGATCTGGGGATGCAACACACAGCTGAGGGGGACAGTCCCTAATCCACTCTGCTCCATTTTCAGGCTCTGGAGCCTGGGATGAATGTTCTTGCCATGGCATCTGAGTTTCTATCTGTTGAGGTGGTCTGGAGCACTGGGGGAAGAGTCTCTCATGTTTACCCCTTGGCTCGCTCCTCCCCACCACCTCTTCCATCCCTCTCTTCTACCTGCACAGCCCAGCCAGGGTCCCCATCTTTGGCAGGTCATAAGCCCACAGGGGCACACAGGAGCTTTCTGGCCCTAAACTGCCTGAGAGCACATCTGGGAGTTGCCTCTGCCTTTCTCTCCTGGATGCAGTTGGGGGGAAAGGTCCCCACAGTAAATATTTAGAGGATTTGGAGCCTAATCCCAGACCTTGATCTCTCTTGGTCTCTAAACTAATCTCTGTACCTGGGCAGTGCCTGTAGTTTTGCACTGTAGGATCTGAGTTGTGGGGCTCTCAGGAGCGTCACCATCTGCTAAGCCTATCCAGGATCTACCAGTGATGGCTACTTGGCCATTCTGGAAGGTTCTGGGAGGATGAAGGCCCTGCCCAGTCCTCCTCTGGGGTTGAGAGTCACAGGCCTGAGCTTAGGGCTCTGAGTTTACCATTTGAATCTGCGGCCTGAACAGGGCATGTGCAGACCATCCTGACCCAATATCCATGCCACCTCAATTCTTTGTTCTCCAAGTTTTGGCTCCTATTCCAGTCGGATGGGGTCACGCCCTTAGATCTCCTTGTGTGTCAGGCCTCCTGCCTGTCCCAGCATGACTCCCAGACCCCGAACCTCAAATCCCTTCCCCACCTGGAAAATGCTGCTCTGGACCTCTGTGAAGTCATCCAATCCCTCACAATCCTTTGCCATACAGGAGCTGTGGCTTGGGGGTTGGGACGAGTGTACTGAACACATGAGAAGCCAATGAGCTCCCAGAGGCAGCTGCATCCTATTTCCTGCTCCAGTTTCCTTGGCTCAAAAATGGGACCCACACCCCATGTTGAGTCACCTCTTGCAAAGAGCCAGCGGGGAGCAGGGGATGCCTAGTGCCTTGTAGCAGCACAAGTGTCCTTTTCTCTCCAGCTTCAAGACACTCCTCATGACCCTTTGCAAATGTTACTCTCCACATCTAGCAGGAAGTTACTGATGGGGAAAAAAAAAAAACCTCAGAGGAAGGGGGAAATGTGAGGTCGGGGCTGACATTGAGCCTCCACTTTGCTTCTCCCTCAAGGGAGGGCTCAGACAGTTGTTCCTAGTTGGGATCTTGATCTGTACAAATGCACTCGCACATGCATGCAACACACATGAGCACACATGCAATCACACTCATATGTGCACATGTGTCAGAAGACTCTCCTATATTCTTTTTTGTCTGCTTGCTTTTGGACCACACCTGGTAGCGCTCGGTGGTTATTCCTGGCTCTATGCTCAAAAATAATTCCTGGCAGGCTCTGGGACCATTTGGGATGCCAGGGATCAAACCCAAGGTCAGTATTGTGCAAAACAAATACCCTTCCCATTGTGCTATCGCTTCAACCACCCCTCTCCATCTTCCTTATTGATAGAATGTTTGCCACTGAAATTCTCTGGATCCTGCTGTGATTCCATAAAGGAAATCTTTCTTTATAGGGTGACCCCTGCACCCTGGATCACAGCTCCCAGCTGCTGCCCGGTGTCCTGTCTGCGCAGGACACCAGTGCAGAGGTGAGTGGAATCTGAGGTGCCGCCGGCTCCTCCCTGAGCCCCAGGACACACACAGAAATCCCCTTCAAGATTCATGGCACCATAGGGAAACAGGAGGCCCTCAGGACTAGGGGAGGGGTACAAAGTAAGCACCAGACTTTCCATATTGCAGTGGAGGTTCTCTACTACACTAGAAGACAAGTCCTGCTCCTAGACCCATTTCTTGCCCAGGATGGTTCTTTCTTCTGACTCTGCGGCTCTAAGCCTCATGGGTACTTCATAATATTTCATAATATTTGTCTTCCATCTCCTTTTTCTATAGTTGAGCATAATGTTTTCACGGTTAATCCACGCTGTGACATCTGCAGAGGTTTCTTTTTTTGTTTTGTTTTGGGATCACACCAGCAGAGCTAAGGGGTTACTCCTGGCTCTGTGCTCAGAAATTGCTTCTGGCAGGCTCAGGAGGCATTTTGAAATGCTGAGGATCGAACCTGGGTCAGCCACGTGCAGGGCAAATGTTGTTCTTGCTGGGCTATCATTCCGGCTCCAGAGGTTTCATTTTTTTGTGGCCAAATAATATTCCATCATGCAAGTACACACACATATGCCTCAATGCACAATGCATGCCACTGTTGATGGACATGTAGGTTGCTTCTGGGCTGCAAAGTTGCTATAAACATTTGTAGAAAGTCTCCATGGGGCACATGTTGTCAGAACTCCTGGTGATGCCCCCAGCCCAGAGCGCGGTGGGCCATCTGGTAATTCTACGTGGAACATTATGACAACCTGCCAACCGTTTTTCCATAGTGCCTGAGCCATTTTCCATTCCAATCTGCCACATTCGAATCCTTGCCAATACTATCTATTTTCTGGATGTTTTTCATTTGTATGTGTTATACAGAGCCAGCCCCGCTGATAGAAAAAAAAGCATTTCATTGTATGTTGGATCCACATGTGTTGGGCAGCGTCCTGTGAGTATCTTCTTTGGAATAAAATCATTCCAGTCCACTCCCCATTCTTTTCAATTGTGCTGTTTGTTTGTCTGCTATTGTGTTCTGATAGCTCTCTTATATTATTATAAACAGAGGGTCTTCACATTCTATAAAAACTGTCTTTTCCCTTTTTCAATCATGTCCCTTGAGTCACACAAGTTTTTAATTTTAACAGAACTCCAATTTGTCTCGTTCTTCTTTTGTTAATTATGCTTTTGTGTCAGATCTAAGACTGCTGACAGATAGAAGGCTCTGAAGATTTCTACCTATGTGCTTTTTGGAATATCTTTTGTTCTTAATATTTAGGCTTTGGATTAATTTGGAGTGAATTTTTTATATGGTGTGTGGTAGTTAAAGGTCCAAATTTGTTCTTTTGCAGGTACTTGTCTGTACCTAGAACATTCCAAGAATTTAACACACACACACACACACACACACACACACACACACACATATACCTCTTCTCTTATGGAAATACAACAATTTCAGGGTTCAGGTCATCATGCAAAAATTATTTCTAGACAACTTCAATGAGTCATCTTAAGAAGAAATGAAGAAAAATGCCCACTTACAATAGAATTTTTAAAAGCATAAAATACCAGGAATTAATTCAACTAGGAGTAGGAAGATTACACTGAAAAAGATCAAAAGCTGCTCACAGACTCGAGGAGAGCTCTGACTGCCAATATTCACATACTAAGATTCCATGTCCTAGAAAAGACGATACTTTACCCCAGCGCCAGGCCATGTCAATGCCAGATCTTCTCAGAATCTCACCACATTGTGTGTGTGTGTGTGTGTGTGTGTGTGTGTGTGTCATTTGTGGGTTTTGTTGTGGGTGTTGCTGTTGTTATTTTTCTACTTTTGACTTTGGGGCCACAAATGGCAGTGCTCAGAGATGACATGTGGCTTTGCACTCAGTAATCATTCCTGGTGGCTCCGGAAAATGTATGGGATGCTGGGGATCAAACCCATGTAGGCCAAGTACAAGGCAAATGCCCTTCCTGCTGTGGTATCACTCTGACACTCACCACATTTTTTTTTTGACAGAACCCAAACATTTGACACCAGCTCAGAAAACAAAACCCAAGTTGGAGAACTCACATTTGCCCCACAAACATACACAAAACAAACCACAAATCCAAATGACCAAGTCATTCCTTGTGGATGCCGAGATTATTGCTGTTTCCTTACACAGATGAGCCTAGAGAACCAAAGGCCACCTACTTTTGAACTGAGATGACAGGAATCGAGACCTTGCACAGTGGCTCCCATCTGCATTGCCATGATGCTCCAACGGCAGAAGTGAGTCATGTCAACATGACTGAGCAGCACATCTGAGAGCAGAGCAGAGGTCAAAATTTCTTTGGAAGCCATACATGGGACAAAGAGGAGGTCCAGAAATCCGAGTGTCCCCAGGAGATGACAGGTCTCTAGAGTCATGGGTCTTTGCAGCTCCACGAAGGTGGACTGAGCATGAAGGGGACGCTCGCCCCTCCTCCAGGGCAGCCTCAAATCAGCCCAAACTGGTAGAAGCAGCTTTCAGGAAGACTTAGGTATTGATGGGGATAGAGGGAAGGAAAATAAAGTGAGGGCCGTGGGGATGGGACAGGCGTACTCTGTCTCTACTGCCTCCCTTCATCTCCTCTCAGGGCTGGGCCCTGAACTGGCTCCAAAAAACAACACCCCACTTTTCTGGGTAAAGAGGACTCTTCCTTCCCAAGCCCACTTCTATCTAGGGGGTTCTCCTCACACTCTCCACCTCCTACCTCCAAGTGGGCAAATAATCCATTTCCAGGGAGGTGGGCAGAGCGAGACCTCAAAGGCACCATCCATTCCTGGTTCTCCAACTAGGTTCCCCAGAGCACCTTCAAGAGGCACTTCCCTGACTCACTAGGGGTTGGGTAATGGGGAGGTGGAATGGGGAACAGAGTAAGGCAGCCCTATCCCTGTTCTAGCCAGAGGAACTCCAGTTCTACCCCTGGTGAATGTGTGGGGTCTTGCTAGCCTTAGACCTTAGGCCTTCTCCCAGCCAACAGAGTTGGCACTACGCTGGTCCAGGAAGGGGCTGAGGTGCTGGCCTGGTACATTCGCACCCCTTGGCCCAGATCACTGACCCTGCTCTCCGTCATCTGCAGATACGGCCTACCGGCAGCCCACTCCTC
>PVKC010012270.1:0-23923 GCA_004027635.1 Crocidura indochinensis
ACTGTTTGATGCAGAGCGCCTTAAGCTCTTACAAGAAATTTCGGACCTGAAAACTGCCAAAAAACAGGTGGATGAGGCTCTGAGCAATATGATCCAAGCTGATAAAATCAAGGCTGGGGACCTACGGAGTGAACATCAGTCCCACCAGGAAGCCATCTCGAAGATCAAGTGGGAGTCAGAGCGGGATATCCGGAGACTGGTTAGTAATCAACACTGTCAATAAGCACAGAAGCATTATGGTTAGGTTTTAGAGCTCACAATGTTGGCTTTCTGGGGTCTTTTTCTTGAGATAATTATAGACAAAGCCCTCTTTTTTTGTCCGTGCTCTAGCCAAACTACCAGAGAGGTCAGTAGGTATGTGGATAAACAGCTACACCCCAGTCAACTTGGAATTATTATGTGTGAAAAAGATTTTAAATCATTTTTCTCAGAAAAGTTGAAATCTTCCAACTGCATTATTAGAAAGAGATATCTATTCAATGACTTACGTTTCCTTGAATATTTATTTAAATTGCCTAAACTTATGAATTCTTCTCGAATCAGGATGTTGTGTGTACTTTTCTTGTATAAAATGTGATGGACTTTTCCTCAAATAGGTGATTTCAGCCTGAACTTGGATGTGATTCACCCACCTACAAGCAAAGACCATTATAATTTTATATTTCAATGTCTTTTCTAAATAGCTTGTTTGCGGTGCTATTGTTTTCAAGACTTACTTCTAACCCAGAGAGTTGTGTTTTTTTTCTTTTTAATATGTATGGCCCAAACCCACATTGCTTTCTTAGATGCTTAAAAATAAATCAAATATTGGGGCTGAGGTGTTAGCAATGAGAATAGAGCATTTCATGTGGCTGACCTCCATTTTATCCCTAGTACTTATAAGGTTCCGCAAGCACTGTTTGGAGTAATTCCCGAGTGCAGAGCCAAGTAACTCCTGAATAACATGTAATGTGCCCCCCCTAAAATAAATAAAAAATTAAATATGTTCCTGTGTGACAGCTATCAGTCCCAGCTTGATATTGTCCAATTACTTTAGAATAATCATTTATATACATCTTACTTAGAATATTTAGTACTATGTCATCAAATTAACCTTTCCCTATTAGAATATATTCTAAGCTACTTTAAACTTATTTTTCCTTAGGAGTGACTATAATTTTTCTTGTGCATTCCAGTCTCAAATTATTTTCTAGGCATTCTAATTAATGTTGATTATATGATATCTCCAGGATTTCAATTTTATGTAAAAATGTAGTTACCATAAAACATTTTTCTAAAGGCTGAACATTTGTAGTTTCTTTATTCATGTAAGTGACAAAAAATGTTGCTTTTGCCACTCCTTTTAAATTTGTCTGCAATTAATTACATCACACTGGTTGAATTTATCTACAATTAATTACATCACACTGGCAATAAAGACCAATGAAAGTGCAGAAAGACTGCTCTCTGTCTTACATCTTTTTAAAAAGTAGCTGTAAAAGAATCAAAACTTAACTCTGGAATTAGTAGGTCAGTAAATGAATAAGAAATTTTGCACTATAAACTCTTTGTCAATGTTTTTAAATGTAAAATCTTGGGCGGTGGCGCTGGAGATAAGGTGCCTGCGCTAACCTAGGATCCCCCGGTTCCCCATATGGTCCCCTGTGCCTGCCAGGAGCGACTTCTGAGTGAATAGCCAAGAGTAACCCCTGAGTGTCACCGGGTACGGCCCAAAAATAAAACAAAACGAAACAAACAAAAAAAATCTAGCAGTACCAATGTCTCTGTAAACCAGGATCTCTGATTTTTCTGTAATGTTTTTTTATGATTCCATATCTAACCAATTTCTGAGAGACATGAAATCTTCTTAATCACTCTGTAAAATCTAAACCACCTGAATAATCCTTAGCTCTGAGCATTGCCAGCTGTGTCCCAAAAACCAAAATGACAAATGAAATGATTGAAAATAAAGTAACATAGGACACCTTTTTAATAATACAGATGAAATCATCTTTATTTTCTATCATATTCCTGTTTTCACCCCCAAAACTTGAACTGTTTTATCTAGTAGAAATTCTTTGGTCATCTTTTCATGTATTCTTCTCTGAGAATTTTGTTATTCAGAAATGAGAGTCCATGATCCACACCAATGGTTATTCCAGACTCTTTGGGAAATGCTGCTAATAGGTAAATAGTCTCAGTTTCTTGGATGTTAGATTCAGAGACCAAGTCAGATGTCTAACAAATAGATAGTTTGTTTGACCTTTTGACTGAAATGACCTTGTGCTGTTCATTTATATTAAAGTGGTGATGATAAAATATACATGAAAGATTTTTTAAATGAAATAAAAGATTTTATATGCTAAATTTGGATATAATAATAAATCAGTAGGGGCTGGAGAGATAGCACAGGAGTGTTTGCCTTGCAAGCAGCCGAATCAGGACCTAAAGTGGTTGTTTCGAATCCCAGCATCCCATATGCCAGGAGCTATTTCTGAGCAGATAGCCAGGAGTAACCCCTGAGCAAAGCCGGGTGTGACCTAAAAAACAAAAACAATAATAATAATAAATCAGTAGGTCTTAGTTATGATAATGATGGTAAGAATGATTTTGTGGGCAGCAATTGATTTCCAAGCAAGTTAATTAAGGTACATCAAAGGTGACTAGGAACATACAAATCAGGAATTGTTTAGCTATAAATAACATAGATGACAGACATGATAAATGCACCATTTAGTTAAGAATAACACAGGAAATAAGTTCTATAAAGCCGAAAGACAGTTTTTCTATTTACAGGACAACTTTACTTCTCCACCATTCTGAGATGACATTTCAGAATCATGCATAATTTATTCCAGTGCAGCTAAAGTTTAACTATGTGATGTGGAGACAGTGGTTCAGATTTATTCATGTTGAGAACATATGGTCATGTGACTAATTTCTGTCTCAGTTTATTTTGCCCCAGGGAATACAAAGACTTCTATAAAGCTTTATATAAAAGTTGTTTGCTATATATTTATGTAGATATAGACATTTTAAAAGGTTATAGTATAATGTGCTGCACTAAGCCCTTAGGATGGGCTTGGATGGTGGAGATGGAGGCCTTTGTCCTTGGGCCCCGGCCACATGGCTCCATCCCCCATTAACTGGCGGGTCTGGGTCCAGGAAAGCAATGGATATTGAACTCACTCACAGGCAGGCTTCCAGAGAGATAACATCTTTATTTAGCCCCATTCAACAGATGTGGCTGCTAACCATTTACACATTCAGCCCTGCATTTTCGCTTCTCCCTCAGCCATAGATCTCCATCCAGGTAAATGCCAATTCCTCTCCATCCTGGCAAAAGACTCTAATCCCCTGGATCAAAGGCCTTATCTAACCTTCCCAAGACCCCTCCCAGGAATAGGTGGGATCTTGCAGGTAAAGATACACGTAACATCTGCTCCCCCAGACCCCTCCCAGGAATGGGCAGGTCTCAGGTAGATACACCTAAATCCAGGGTAGAGTCACATCTCCCCCTTCTCTGAAATATAAATGAAGCTTTTGTGATCCTGACTTCGCCTTTAGCCAAAGGTGGGTAATATTTCCATAGCAACAACATAATAAATTAAAATTAACATACCAGCCCTTTTCAAAAACATAACATTTCTGCAAAATATACCATTAACCTATAACTTAAAATTTTCTTAATGCTTTTTTACTAAGCACTATCCCGGAACTTTCATGTTCCTATACCTTATCATACTATATAAACTATTTCTTGGGGGAACTTTTTGTTCCTATAAACTTTCCCAAACACAAGTACTACAGCAAAAAATGCAGAACAAAAATTTTAAAAACAGGCTCAGTACATTAAAATACACAGTACCATTGGAAACATTAACTATGGAAAACAATAAAGCACATTTAAATTGGCAAGAACATGACTTAGATTATAGTTAGATGCAGGCGGTTAGAAATTAGATCTTTTAGTTGGGCTAAGCTGTATTACTCCCCTTTTTAAATTTTTTTACACTACTACCTAATTTTTTTCCCATTACCAAGACTAATTGTATTATCCCTGTTGAGATGCCAGTCTTCTTCCACATGGTCTGGAGTTCCAAGGGGTTCTAGCCGCCACAGCTGTTTCGAGGCTGGGTCGAGCTTGCGCCTGCCACCTCTGGCCCATTGCAAGCTATCTGTCGCTTTTTTGCCTCACAGCATGGCAGGAGCAGGACCAAAGCAGCTGCATCAGGACAGGTGGATCAGTCTCTGTGCGCTTTTAGCTGAGATCCTGGCTGCAGCTGCAGTCTTTGCAAGCTTTCTATTCACCCCTCTGGGCAGAATTTGGAAGTTTAGCTCTTTGCCGCTAGAGTTTCTCCGCTGGGAGCATCTGGACATCCAGAATTCAAAGTGAATTAAGCTAAAAGTCCAGTCCGAAATTTTCAAAGTTGAAATCCAAATTGAAGCCAAAGGTCATTCTCAGAAAATCAGTTCACTTGTATAAGCTTTTTCTTTCTGAACCTTTTCCAATTAAGGCCCTGCATCAGTTTCTGAGGAAGCCAAGGTTTTTGGAAAAAGGATTTTCGACAACAAAGTTTCAGTTCCGGCCCTCGGATGGGAGTGATACAAGTTTCCACCTCCTTTTTGGCACGGGCTTCTGTGCCCCTAGAAGGGTCACGGCCATCTTTGAGCATCCTTGCATGTAGTCCAGGGTTTGGAGCTCAGTCCATCCGAAAAGAGCCATAATCAAACTGAAAAGCAGAAATCTCACCATATTCGCTCTTTTCTTGGGTCCAGGATTCAAATCCACGTTCAGACGCCAGGATGTTGCAGTAAACCCTGAGGATGGGCTTGGATGGTGGATGGAGGCCTTTGTTCTTAGATCCCGGCCACATGGCTCCATCCCTCATTAACTGACAAGCTTTATTCATACCCTATTCACCACATGTGTGGTCAATCTCAAACATTTACGAATGCTATCCTTAGTTTGCCCTGCGCCTTAACTTCCTTCAGCCATATCTCCTTCTCTTACCTCTCCATCCTGGCAAAAACCTTAATCCTCTCTATTCAAAGCCTTATCTAACCTTTCCAAGACCCCTCCCAAATATGGGCGGGGTCTTGCAGGTAAGATCAAGTTACCCAGGAAGAATGGGGGATGGGGTTTCATAATGTTTGTATTAAATGTTTCTTACTCATCTCTTTTTGAATGTTCACAAATAAAATGAAATCAGAAAATTCTATTCTTGAATGTTACTGATAAATATGTATTACTATAGCCCTCATCTGAAAATGGCAAATTTTTCATTATAATCTAAGCTCTGATCTTAAGTTAAATATAATTTTGAAGCCATTCTTAGGTTAAGCAGAAATTTATTTCAGAATTAATGAAAGCATATAATATATAGTAGGAGGGGAAGTAATAACCAATAGTAGCAGGCATTTTCCATGATTTCCTGACAGTTGTTGCTAAGACCTGGCTTCCTATAAATATGATTACAGGGCTGGAGCAACAGCATAATGATAGCAAAATGAGGCATTTTCCTTGTGGCCAACACAATGATGGACATTGATTCGAATCCCAGCATCCCTTCTGGTCCCCAAAGCCTGCCAGGAGCAATTTCTGAGCACTGAGCCAGGAGTAACCATGAGTGCCTCTGGGTGTGGCCCCCCAGAAATATGAGTACAAATGGAAAAGCCATATACTTTTTTTGCTTTGGAGGTTTCTGCTCCATAGTCCCCATCTAAATGCAAATATGTTTGTTTCCCTTGAGAAATGGTCAGGCTGTGACTCTGTTATAAATGTTCTGTTTGTAGTAGGGTCAATCCTATTCAAGTTCACATTTGAAGTACACTCAAAGACTATTTTCCCAAATGTCATCTGACACCAAAAAGTGCGTGAGAAAAATTGTAGTAAAACATGTAGTGTTGGAATTATTTTGTCAACACTAATCACCATTTTAAAGATTTGGGTTTTTTTACATAATTGAATATATATTCAATATAAAAAAACAAAGCTTTACAGAGAGAAAAGCAATTAGATTTCTTGACACCTAGTTAATATAGTAGTCTTTCATTATACATCTTATACAAGAATTCAGATCACTTACAGTTATGACACTTTTGGTATCAATCAGCAGAAAGAGGCTAAACTCTTGCTATGTAAAATTTCCTTTTCTGAGAGCCAGAAAAATAGTACAAAGATTAAGGTGCTTGCCTTGTATACCATCAAACCCAGTTCATATCCCCAGCACCATATAAGGTCTTCTAAGCACTACCCAAGATTACTCCTGAGCATAAAACTAATCATATCCCTGGCACTGCCAAGAATAGCGAACCAAAAGTGGAAAAAACGCATTTTTTAGAGGCTAGACAGTGAGTGTAAAAAGGTAAGGCACTTGTTTTGCTTGCAGCTGTTTCGATTGCAATCCTTGTTTATTACCTAAGCAACATATGTGGCCTTCTCAATATCCCCATAGTTCATTCTTAAGCCCAAAGCTAGGAAAAGCCCCTGAGCAGTACCAGGTATGATCTAAAAACAATATATAAATATACATATTATGTATAAAATATATAAATACGTATTATCATGTAATGGAATTTTTCAAGAAACTTAACAGTGGATGTGATTTAATTCAGATGGATGAAATCAAAGCCAAGGACAGGATCATCTTTTCTCTGGAAAAGGAACTAGAGACCCAAACTGGCTATGTACAGAAACTCCAGCTGCAGAAGGAGGCATTGGATGAGCAGCTCTTTCTAGTCAAGGAGGCCGAGTGTAACATGAGCAGTCCAAAACGAGAAATCCCGGGCAGAGCAGGAGATGGTTCCGAGCACTGCAGCAGTCCTGTAAGTTGGTTCAACTTGAAGTCAGACTCATTATTTATTTAGCTCCAAGTTTTACTTTGCACTTAAGATTTCTTAAAATGTTTACCACAGAGAAATCAATTCTATTTTCTACTATAAAATGACCAGTGCCTTAGGAATAGCATTTTTAAGCAAAGTGTTCTTCTCTGCCTTAATAGATTACAAGAGAATTATAGATCGCTGAACCCTCAAAAACATATCTAGTTAAGCAATAACTATTCGAACTTTTGCTCATAATAGAAATAATAACATAAGCAAAAAAATACTTCCTACCAATTGCCAAGACTAGCCATTCCCGTGTGAACACAATTTTGTTGGATATTGGTAAAATCACTTGTGTTGGAGAATGGTTACTAGGTTCTTCAATATTTTCACAAATAAAATATTGTATAATAAATATGCTTATACTCAGACTTAGATGTTTATTGGAAAGGAATAAGAACTCCCCATATTAGGGAAGAATAAAGGACTAAATAAAAATGGTTCATTTTAGTGGGGAGTGGGGCTTATAAGAAAACCAAGTTTATGTTCAGGCCTTTCTTTGCATTCTGTATTAATTGATAAGAATGTTACAAACAGAGCCGAAGTGGTGGCACAGCGGTAGGGCATTTGCCTTGTACGCAGCTGACCCAAGATGGATCTTGGTTCGATCCCCAGTGTCCTATATGGTTCCCCAAGCCAAGAGCAATTTCTGAGCGTATATCCAGGAATAACCCTGAGCAACAGCTGGTGTGGCCAAAAAAAAAATGTTACAAAGAATGCAAACATTCTACAGAGTGGGCTAGCTGGTCTTAGTCCACTGTATTTGAACATTTGCTTTAGATATTACCTATTACCATAATCTCTCAGTGAGCCTAAACTTTCAGGCCAAATTGTATACAGTCTTGGTGAACTGTTAACTCCCTGATTATCAGAAAGATTCCCAGAATTCTTAGAAACATTAAAAACATAGGATGGGGGCAGTAAAAAATGGGCCTACAGCAGCTGGCAAGAGTAAACTGATTCTTTGTTTTCCTATACTAAAGGTGAAAATATTTGTAGATATTTTCTGTAAAGTTCTAGTCTGAATCTGCCACTTCTTTAATCTCTTTTCTTCATTTTATTAGAAATTATTTTTAAAAGTGCAGGTAGAAATATTTTATATAGTTTATTTTCATCTTAGGCCTTTAAATTGCTTAAAGGCTATTGAGAGATGGAAAATTCTTCTGTAATACTTAATTGTGTAATAGATTATTTATGAATTGGTCTCAAAAGATGTTAGTTTTGGATCTATAAATGACTTTTAGTGCAGGGTTGCTTAATTGTGCCAGGCAAAGATCTTCAGAGCTCAAATCCTGTATCTATATGTTCAAAGTTTCCTCATCTGTAAAAGAGATGAAAAACAGAGGTCTTTCATAGTCAAGAGTTAATAACAGATCACAGAGCAATAATCTAGGGTACTTGTTTTGTATGTAGCTAACCTGCGTTCAATCCTGAGCAACCCACCAAGAGTGACTCCTGGGTAGATTTAGAAGTAAAATTTCAGCAACTGCTGGGTGTGGTCAAAAATTAAATAAGGAAAGAACATGACATGGAAAATGTTATGCAAATGTCTAGGACATAGCATTCAACATAGATAGTTGATTTATCAATATTAGCCACAAAACTTTGACCAAGTTGTAACTTTCCCATATCTTAAAACCTCTACAAAATTGCTCAAATATTGTGAATATAGGTATATGATGTGGGTAAAAACTGCCTTGCTGACAGTACAGCACATTCAAAATTAAGGTGATAATGGAATTGCTAGTGCAAAATAGTAATGATCCTGTTACTTTTAGAATATAGAATTAAGTCATAGGTAATCTTTAAAATGATTCATAACAATTATTCCAGTGAGGAAACCATTTGCTTTGGAAAAAATATAACATGAGGTTAGGGCAATAGTACAGCAGGTGGGGCACTTTCCTTGCACGGGGCCAACCTAGTTTCAATTCTTGACACCCATAAGATCCTCAAGCATTGATCTAACTTATTTAGAATATATAGAAACAGGACAAGGAAATGCAAGGTATCAAACAGCAGAGGTACTTAAATCACCTTGGTCCCTAGATTATGAACTTAAAAGGATAAGCAAGGAAAGAAACTGAGGGGGAAAATCAGAAAATGTGGACCAGATAACAATGTTAGGAAACAGGAGCCTGGGATATATTGGTGGTGTTTATTTGGTAGATACCTCTATCTGAACCACAGGACCAACAAAATTAAAAACAAGAGATTCAAACTACAATAACCAGGCTTGAAAATATGTCTGTCGGGCCCAGGAGATAGCATGGAGGTAAGGTGTTTGCCTTTCATGCAAAAGGTCATCGGTTCGAATCCTGGTGCCCCATATGGTCCCCCGTGCCTGCCAGGAGCAATTTCTGAGCATGGAGCCAGGAGTAACCCCTGAGCACTGCCGGGTGTGACCCAAAAACCAAAAAAGAAAAAAAATATGTCTGTCAAGGAGGCAGGATGGGGTATAGAAGGAAAACTAGGGACATTGTAGGAGAGAAATTGACACTATTAATAGATGCAATTTTTGTTGTAATATTGTTTACCTGGAGATGAACTTCGTAAGTCACAATATCGTAATAAAATTGTTTTTTAATTGAAAAAAGAAATTTCTTTGAATATCCAAAACAAATAAAAATACTTGGGTACAGAAAAATACTGTATGGTGTTAAGGCTGTTGACTTGCCTGTGGTTATCACAGATAGAATCCCAGCACTTGCAGATAGTGTGCACCAAACACTGCCAGAGGGGTCCCTGACCACAGAGCAAGAAGTGAGCCCTGAGAATTGCTGGACGTAGCAAAAACAAACAAAAAAATTCTAAACTGTCAAAAGTGTTAATGAAAAATCTCCACAATTTTCATGTATAGGATTTACGACGAAATCAAAAAAGAATAGCTGAATTGAATGCCACCATACGAAAATTAGAAGACAGAAATACTTTGCTTGGAGATGAACGAAATGAATTGGTGAGGTCTATTCTAATGATAATTAATTCATATTAAGAATTTTATTATAAAAGCATGTTTTTGTGAACAGTATAATAGATGAAAGTGTGGAAATAAAAATAACAAAGTAATATCCTATAGAACCAATAACCAGATGAATGAGCTTCAGTTACCAATATTTCAGAATATTCTCTGTTACTTCTCTGCTAGTGACCATCATTTTTAAGTTAGCCATGATATATTTCATCACTCTAAATGTGTATTTCTGTTTTTAAGGCATGTTGTAAATAGACTTCTTGTGTTTACTGTATATGCTCAGAATTTTTGAGTTAGCCACTGTATGGCTAGTAGAATTTCTTCCTTTTCAAGCTATAGTTCTCAGTTAATATATCTCAGCACATTTAGTATTCTGTAGTTAAAGGTTGTTTACATTGTTTCTTAAAGTTTTTAAAATTCTGTTGTTGCTGCTATCTGTATTTGGAAAAAATGATGTGTTTCATTCTGCTAAGGGGGCTGTATGTAGAGATAATAGAGATAGAGATAATTTAGACTTACAGTAACAACTACAGGAGGTAACAACGACAGCTTCCTATGGTTATTAATAATAATTTACACAACTACTATGAACTTCTTAATATCTTTCTCAACACATAAATTTATTTTAGTCATTATGGTATTGGGAGATATACTCTTATTTTAATTAAAATTACTTTATTTAAAGACCATGAGTTATATAGTTGCTCATAAGAAATCTGTTTCTGCCACTCCATGTTTCAATACCAACCCCACTACCATTTTAAAATTTCCTTCACCATTGTCTCCAAAGTCTCACTTATTTTCAAGCCTACCACAATATATTTTAGATTGCTTTTTTACAGGTAAGTGATAATGAAATTATTTTTAAGTACAACTAAAAGAAAATTTGTGAAAATTAATTTAGCTTTAGATGAGGTCTTTAAGTCATTGTCAGAAGGTATACTAAGCTATTTGTTGCTAGTTGATCTTTCTGTAACTTGTTTTGTTCCTGGGTGGCTTAGATGAGATGTTGATGTCTAAATTGGTGTGGGATGATTGTATTGAAAAATTTGGAGATGTTCTTGAATTCTAAGCTCTATAGCTGATAGTGCTGTGTCTGTAGGGTGTGTTTTTGGCAGTCAGACCTTAGGGGTGGGGGTGAAAGCCTGCACTCAATCAAAAATTATCCTTGAGATGTCTTCCTAAATATCAGCATACCTGGAGTTTTGGTCAGTTTGGCATCTCTGCAGATATCAGTGGTTAAGCAGTGAAGATGGCAAAGCAGTGATTGTGAGTGGTTTGTCAGGCAGGGACTTAGCCTACTTCTCCTCCTGGGGTTACCCATTTTCATTTGTGAGGCGGTGTATTCATTATTTTCAAATCTGATATACATCTCTTTCAAGAGTAGAGTGAGTCTATGGGACTGGCCTATGTGAACTTGGCAGTGGCGTCTGTGGGCATGGTTGGTTTTTTTTTTATTTTCTTCTTAATGAGTGGAGTAATTTCAAAAATGTATTGCCTTTTAGGATTTCTATAACACTTGGCTTCCTTATTTTTTGCTCATTTTCTATTGTGCTGCCCTTACTTTTTTAACGTTTGCATGATTTGTGTAATTTTTGGACACTTGTATATAAAATAATATCTGAGTCTCACATATCAGACACTTTTTGTGGTTTGTTTGCCTTAAGAAGTTACTATAAACTTATTGTTTTATCAAATATATTTGTGACACGAGTTCATAAATGTATTTCTAAACATGACATCTTATTTTTTCATGTGATAATGGGTTACTGTGTGTATATATATATATATATATATATATATATTACCTCTTCTGTTATCTTTTTCTTCTTTGGCCTTTGCTTTTTAGTAATATATGTCTGAATTTTAAATTTGAAAATTGATTTAGTTATTTTTTTGTTAACTTCTAACTTTATATTAGAATTTCTAATTCTACTATAGTCAGAACGCATATTTTATCTTATTTTATTTTCTCAAACTGTATTACCATTTGTTTTATGACTCCCAATACATGATCAATTAAGAACGTACTACATTCACATGAAAAGAAGGTAGTCTTTAATTATAAGATATATTTTGAGTTTAGCCTGTTACTACTCTTTTAAAATTTATACACTAATACTGATGTTTTGTCTGCATGCTGTCTCAATAGATGTTGGGGCATATCTGTCTGTTTCTGTTATATCAGTTTTGCTTTACTTAGCACATCTAAATTAAGATTAGTTATTTGATATATACTCATTTTATTATAATTTTTATTTCTAGTAGTGATTCTTAATATATTTGTCCAATATTAGTTGAACTATTAGACTTTTTAGTATTTTCATTAAAATATATATACAACACGCATATGCATACATGTGTATTATTTCTTTCAGACTATATTATATTCAAAGTATATATTTTAAAATAATTATAAAGTCATCGTTGTTGATATATGATATAGAATCGTACATATTTTCTTTTCTTTATATTTGCATTATATAATTAGTGTGTTCTCAATCACTTAAAAAGTGTCATTGATCTCCAGAAAAGACATTAGTTTTAAAATAGGGAATCTAGTGGAATATTTGCCTTTTTTTTTTTGGTTTTTCAGGCCACACCTGTTTGATGCTCAGGGATTAGTCCTGGCTAAGTGCTCAGAAATTGCCCCTAGATTGGGGGGACCATATGGGAAGCCAGGGGATCGAACCATGGTCCTTCCTTGGCTAGTGCTTGCAAGGCAGACACCTTACCTCTAGCACCACCTCGCTGGCCCCAATAGTTGCCTTTTTTTAAGTTAATTTAGGGCTTATTTTAGTGTTTCAGGTCGCATAGCTCAAAACTGAGTTTTAGGTTTTTAAATCTCATCTAACCCTAAAACCAGTTTTGGACTTTTATATAGCATGCAAGTTTTCAAATAGAATCAGAAATTTCTGGTTTTGAATATTTTTTATATATTCAGAGTTAGATATTCCTCTTATCTCAGCTCTTCTGAAAACGTTGAATTCTCAAAACACAGGAGTGATTATATTAAACAGTCTTTTCATATATTTCTAATTGAGGAACCTCCTTGGTACCTCTTCCCCAGTATTCTCAAAGCCAATGGTAGAAAAGAATGAAATAAACCTAAAAACTTTTACATGGAACTTTGTTTGTATGGGAAGACCATAAATATGTTGCCCAAACTAATGGAAGAGTTGTGAGACTCAAAGGAGACAGCTATTGCATTTTACTCCCAAGATAGCATTTACAAACAGAACTGAATTTTACTCTAAACTGCTGTGTTAATATTTAGAGATACTTGGGATTATTATTATTAATTAGGTGCCACTGGCATTTCATAAGTAAAAGTAAGAACGTTGCATCACATCCCAGTGTAGGACAAACCTCACAATAAGAAATATTGGTTCCAGAGAGATAGAAGTACAAGCAGAATATTTGCCTTGCATGTATCTTACCCAGATTCAATCCCCAGCAACATATATGGTCCCCAATTCACCACTAGGAGCATGCCCTTAGTGCAGAGCCAGGAGTAAACCCTGGACACCCCTTGGGCGTGCCTCCACCCTACAGTAAAGAAATACCCAACCAGGTATTTGAGAGAAATTCTGCTTTAACTCAATGGACTAATCGAAGTAAAATCATTTTCACTATGGGTGGGTTGCAACATGATCATTTTCTTTGCAATTTGGTGAGAATGTGATGTCTTTTTTATGTTCTATTATTTCTTTTATTATTTTTTAGCTTTTATTGGTTGATGTTCTGTGATTTTTTAACATAATTTTTATTTTTAAACATGTTGGGTTACATATCATTGGCAATCATATTTTAGGTACAAATTAACATAAAATCAGGGGAACTGTGATTTTAAGTATTGTTAGTGATGGTAAAATTAAAATATGAGTATCAGTAGTTTTAAAAGTATGATAGTTGGTTGTTTTTTTACCCTCAGTAAA
The DNA here is from genome assembly GCA_004027635.1 of Crocidura indochinensis. Taxonomy (NCBI): domain Eukaryota; kingdom Metazoa; phylum Chordata; class Mammalia; order Eulipotyphla; family Soricidae; genus Crocidura; species Crocidura indochinensis. Next base: position 13,780 of record PVKC010012270.1, read on the forward strand.
ATATTCCTTTAAAAATTGTCAGCGTGCATCAGGAATCTTAGCAAAATCTCTGACAGAAAATGTGTTGGGAAGACAGCTAGCTTTGGGGCCCAGGGTGGTTGCATGACTTAGTGCCTTTGTCAGTCAGTGGGCTCTTTCATCTCTTTGAGGCAATGAGAGGTCTACATATAATGAACATCATAGAGTGGGGTTCCGAATGGTATAGTAACTGAGCTAGAGGAGCAAGGAATGATTGCTTTTCCTGAGCATTTATCTGAATATAGAATCGCAGCAGCATTTCCTCTTAGTTAACAGAATGACACAGGATTGTGGAGACTTGATGAAAGCTATTAAAGAAAACTGAAATCCAAGCCTGTTAGAATGCAGGACTGAAAAGTCTGTGGTCATCCTCAGACATAGCGTGAAACTTAAAAAGGTGACCCCAGTCTCTATAACACAAGAGGTATTACTAACATAATCATTTTGATATAATATAACACAAGAGATATAACTATCAAGCGATACATCTAACTTGTGTTTTCACAGTTAAAACGTGTGCGGGAAACTGAAAAACAATGTAAGCCTCTTCTGGAAAGGAACAAGTGCCTCGCCAAGAGAAACGATGAGCTGATGGTGTCTTTACAGCGCATGGAAGAGAAACTAAAAGCCGTTACCAAGGAGAATTCAGAAATGGTGCATATCCCAGACACAGTAGAACTGTAGCTTTCTCCCTTGTATTACTCTCCTAACCTGGCACATTGTTTTTTCTCAATTTATTTTTAAGATGCAATGCTATTTAAGAAGTTGAGTTTTTTCCTTATGCAAGCAAGGAGACTTTCAGGATGAAAGCAAAAGAAGGTTGCTGGCTCTGAATATTCTGTGGTTTCTAAATTTGCTGAACTGTAGGAGTGCTTCCAGGAATCTGTAATTCTCCAAAATTCTGAAATAGAAAAGCAAATTTTCAGCATCTCTCCTCAACCAGACACTTCCTTCCAAGAATTTCTATAATTTCTTTCTAATTGTACCTGAGGGATTTGTCATCATCAAAAATTTTTGTAATGCTGGGGAAAAAAACCACCATTTGTGTTGTATATAGACGAGTGATATGTTAATGTATACAACACCAGACTCCTGATGTGACTGTAAAAATTTCAGACATTCCCCCATGATTTTAACTTAAAACAGGACATAAAATGTACTTGAGGATTATAGTTGGGACTGGAGAGAAAGTCCTTAGGTAAGATGCTTGTCTTGCACATGGCTGATATGGGTTCAACCATCTGTTACCCTGGCATCTGGAAGGTATGCCCCCATAAAATGGATTTTAGTCATATGTATGAATATTTATGCAAAGAAGCTTTCATATTTAGATGGAACCTCAAAAAGTTTCTAGAAATATTTTATGTTAACCACCAAAGAATTGTATAACTCTACCTGCACTGTCTTTCTTTCAAATCCAGAGAGAAAAAATAACATCCCACCCACCCTTGAAGAAATTAAAATCTCTGAATGACCTTGACCAAGCTAATGAAGAACAAGAAACAGAGTTTCTAAAACTTCAGGTCATTGAGCAACAGAACATTATTGATGAACTCACAAGGGTAAGACTTGATCATTGGGAACATTTTAAGATCCCAGAGAAGCCTGTAAAGGCGGTATGCATGTTTTTCATGCTGGAGACATGCAAGGTCTACATGACCCTCTGCAGTAATACCAGGAGCAACCACCAAGCAACAAGCAGAGTGTGTCCCCTAAGCATTTATGAATATGGCCCCAGAGTAAATAAATACATTATTAAAATAAAGCATTCAAAAGCATGTTATGTTATTTAATGCCTTTATAACTTTTCAATTTTAACCACTTGTTAATTTGGCAGCAAAATAGGTACAAAGCACATGAAAATAAAACTTTCAATTCATTATTAGTTGAGTCTGGGTATATCTTATTATCAGTAATCATACAGTATCAGGATTTGGAAATTCAGAAATTAGGTAGTTTGTGATCAGACTTAAGCACCAAAACCAAAGTCAACAAAACCAGAATTAAAACCCAATCTACAACAATTGGGTTGCAGATTGTCACAACCAGCAGTCCTTTACTGTTACACTAGGAGTCCATTGGGCAAAGGGAGAGGTATGGCATGCATCCTGGGAATGGGAGGGAGGACGACACTAGTGATGGAAATGGCCCTAATTCATTGTCACTATGTACCTTAAATATTACTGTGAAAGACTTGGAATTCACTTTGATGACATTAAAAATTATTTTTAAAAATCAGGTATTTTTCCAATAATAAGATCTTATTCTTCCTGCTTCCCAACACTTAACTCAATGTCTCACTACAGCATTTCATGAATGAATCAACTCATAGTTTTGTGTCAGTTGAAATTGCTACATAACCAGCTTTTTTCTTGATCTTGATCTTGACTGTAGCAAGTAGAGCATACCTAGTTCGTAGATCAATTGTGACAATCCTATTCCTCTTGACCTGTTCTGTTAACCAGAAGGGTGGACTAAATGTCAGGCATTTGGGTGTTTTGGTGTTTCCCTTTTGGCCTGTCTTTATTCTGTGAAAGACAAATTTCATGTCAGAACAAAAAGCCCCAATCAACTTGAGCAAGTAGTGATTGGTTTTAGGCAACAGTGTCCAGAGTTGAGTGAATATAATGATGAGAAAATACTGTAAATACTATTAATGATCATTTCTTGTTCAATTTTTAAAATGTTTTGTTGATGTAATATACATATTTTATTGGGTAATCTAGTTAATTTTTAAGTATCAGATATGCTGAATTGCATAATCAAACTGCATAATTGTTTTACTTAGAGTTGAAAACAAAATCATTTTGAAGTACTTTTGCATACCAGTATTTCAAATTGACATGCCAAAATAAATCTTTTTTGTCTGCTTTGAATTTGAACCATTAATTCCATAAATATCTGAAGATCAATAAGTTTTTTTTTAATTGTAGCCAGTAATAACATGATTTTCCCATAAAATTATTGACTAGAATTCCTCCATTAAACGGTCATTAGATAATTCTAAACAAATAGACTGTTTGATCTTCAGAGACTATACTTTTTGTTCTGATATGAAATCAGTTATGAGCTGACTCATTAATTAAATACTGTGTGTGAGACATTGAATTAAGTGTTGGTAAATAGGAGGAATAAGATCTATTATTAGCAAAATACCTAATTTCTAGATTTCAGAATCCTGATACTGTATGATCATTGATTATAAGATACATCTATGCGATCTTCATACTTAACTAATAAAAAATGGAAAGGAAGGATCAAAAATAATGTTAACACATTTAGCCATATAAAAATTGAGAGGTGACTATTTTTTTATTAAACAAGCTAGCTATTTAGAAGGATGGTATGCTATTTAGGATTTTAGTGTCTTCAGCTTAAATCTCCATGTTCTCTAAAAAAAATCTGAGATCCAGTGCTAATGTTAAGGAAGTACCCAGTAAACCCCAAAACCCTGTGCCAAAAGGTAATGCTGATTAAAATGTTTTTGAGGCACTGGAGTGGTAGCACAGCATTTGCCTTGCACATGGGTGATCTGGGTTCAATCCCTGGCATCCTATATGGTCTTCTGAGCATTGCCAGAAGTGACCCCTGAGTGCAAGCCAGAAACAACTCCCTGAATATTACCAAGTGTGGCCTGAAAGCAAAAATGTTGTGAAATTTATCAAACATTTTACAGAAATATATAATATCTCAATTGAACAACAGTTATCTCTGAAAAAAATAATGTTAGGAAAATAAATAAAACTTTAAATCTGAAAATTCCTTCCTTTTCCAGGACCGAGAAAAGCTCATCCGTAGGAGAAAGCATAGAAGAAGTTCCAAGCCAATTAAGGTAATGATAAATCTAGGTTGCTAGTTTTTTTTTTTTTCTTATACGCAGTTAGACAATGAAACGTGCCAAGGAATTTTCCTGAAAAGATGTGACAAAGTAGATGCTTCTGAACTATAGCTAGAAGAAAATCTCTTCATGTTTCTCAAAAGTCCAAAAAGGAATACTATGATATTCTGAGTGAGATCCATAAAGATTTGTTTAATACAAAAAGATTTTGGGGGGGTGGGTATTACCCAGCAGTACTAAGGGGTTATTCCCGGCTCTACACTCAGAAATCTCTCCTGGCAGGCTCGGGGACCATATGAGATGCCAGTATTCGAATCACCATCCTTCTGCATGCAAGGCAAATGCCTTACCTCCATGCTATCTCTCCGGCCCCTAAGATTTGTATGTCAAAATGGGGGATCATATTTTAAGCTAGTGCCAATGATTCATGACTTAATCTCTCACACTGAATATTAGCGTCTCATAGCCATCCTGTAAGTGATATATTTTCACTTCAATTATTTAAATCACCAATATCCAATTTGATTTATCACTTTATATATTTAGTTGATTTTATTTTTTAATTAATAGTATTGATGATATTGGTATAGAAAACAAATAGATAGTCTGAAATTTCTTTCACTTGACTACCATGGCTTTCAGGAACATTTGATATACTTCTAAAATTGAAAAAAATAAAGTCCATGTGATAAAAATGACAAGAGGCTTCATTGTTTCTAGAAATAGGAAAATATATATTTTTAATGTTTTTTGTTTTGGGGTTTTTTTTGGTATTTTTGGGCCACACCCGTTTGATGCTCAGGGGTTACTCCTGTCTAAGTGCTCAGAAATTGCCCCTAGTTTCAGGGGACAATATGGGACGCCAGGGGCTCAAACCGTGGTCTTCCCTTGACTAGAGCTTACAAGGCAGACACCTTACCTCTAGCGCCACCTCTCCGGCCCCATTTTTTTAATGTTTTTATTGAGATTATTGTGAATTACAAGTCCTCCATAGTTGGATTTCAGGCACACAGTGAATTAGGGCCATTGCCACCACCAGTGTTGACTTCCCTCCACCAAAATACCCAGCATGAATCCAATAACTCAACCCTTAGCCTCCTGGCTGGGAAAGAGGCAAATATTAACAAATCTTCCTTGAAAACATAAGAAGTGAAAAATACAAAAGAGACATAACGAGGAACTGTTATGATAGTGCAAGTGGTAGGGCATTTGCCTTGCATGCAGCTGACCCAGGACGGACCTGGGTTTGATACTTTGTCCCATATGGTCCCCCAAGTTAGGAGCGATTTCTGAATGCATAGCCAGGAGTAACCCCTGTGCATCACAGGGTGTGGCCCAAAAACCAAAAACAAAAGAAGGGAGAGAGAAAGGGACATAATGGAACTACCAGGTTTATGCACCAAATTTTTATTTTACCAATGAGGCATATGATGTACTTCTGTTTGTTTGCACATTTGCCAATTGATTGTTTCTGATACATTGATTTCCCTACTTTTGGTTATGCTAGTAAATTTATAATTTCAGTTTGGTATGTCAGTAAATTTATAATGTATGTTGATATGCTGATTTTCCTACTTTTGGTTATGTCAGTAAATTTATAATTTCACTCTATTAGAGGCCTGTACTGGACCCATTTATTGGCTATGATGAAGACTCCATGGATTCAGAGACATCATCCATGGCCTCATTTAGAACAGACAGAACACCAGCTACTCCTGATGACGACTTGGAAGAAGTAAAATCTTCTAGTCTTTTCTGAAATATTACTTGATTTGCCTTAAATAAGAGAATATGTATTTTACTTTTACTTCCATTTTGGAATAGCATAAAATAATCTCTTAATAGTAACCAACTAAAAATTAATTATCATGAAATACAGTTAAAAAGTTGTTGATAGTTGAGTTTTAATCATACAGTGTCCAACACACATCCCTTCACCAGTATTCATTTCCCATCACCAATTTCCCTGTTTCCTTCTTGTTCCCTGGCCCTCACCCCAGGTGTGCCTCTATGAAAAATACTTTTCTTCTCTCTCTTTTGCCCCTCATTTTCTTTTAGGGATCATGGTTTGCCATTATTGAAGGGGTATCATGCATATCTCTTTTCTTCTTTCAGTTTCAAGTTCTTGTCTAGAGTGATCATTTCCTATTAGTATCTTTCTTCAAATAAGTATGGAGGAAATACATAGATTTTTGCACATTAATTTTGTAACCTGCCACTTGACTGTAAAATATATTGTTTCTAGAAACATTTTGTAGAGCCTTTAAGATTTCTAAATGTAGTATCCTGCCATATTATAGTATCCTTTCAAAAATAATGAGAGATTGACACCTTCCTTTCCTATATGCTGCCCTTGATATCATTTTATTGCCTAATTGCTATGGTATGCATCTCCAGTACAGTTGAATAGAAGTGAAAAGAGTAGAAAAATATGTCTTATGCCTGAACTGATGGAAAAGGCTTTTAGCTTCTCCCCCATTGAGAATATTTGACATGGGTGTACAGTAAATGGCTCTCACTATATTGAGGAAAGTTCCTGCAGTTTCTATTTTTTTTTTAGTTTTTATCATGGTGTAAGATTTTACTATGTTTTTCTCTGCATCTACTGATATAACCGTGTGTCTCTTTTTCTTTTATTGATATGGTATATTTATTTTGATTGATTTGCTTAATTTAAGTCAGACTTGCACAACTGCAATGAATCCTACTTGGTCATGGTGCATGATCCTCCCCAGAACTTCTAATTTAGCATGTTGGTGAAGATATCTCTAAATTTATCTTTTCCCTCAAAATATCTTTAAATCCTTAAGCCATAAAATATTTTTCAAATATATATGAGGAAGAAGTTGTTTGGTACGAATACTGAAACATGAGGCTGAGGGACACACCTCAGATTTGAATGAAAAAACCCGAATATGTGTTTTTTCAATTTAGTCTTTAAAAGTTGAATATACTTTAAGCTAAATCATAAATGCATGAATAACTGGATGCCCCATTACCCCTTGACCATTGACGGTGCAGCCTCAGAGGCCTAATGCATTGCTCTTTATAATTTGGTTGATCCCCACCATGACAGGGCCAAGCAGCAGCACACACTTGTATCCTATCCTTGAACTACTGGTCCAGTTGATCAAGAATTGTGAGAGAGGCCCCTGAACATGAACCCACTAAAGGATAAAATCAAAGATATGTTTTAAAATCCTTTAACTTCTTTAAAAAGTAGCTATGGTGGGGCCCGGGAGATAGCATGGAGGTAAGGCATTTGCCTTTCATGCAAAAGGTCATCGGTTCGAATCCCGGTGCCCCATATGGTCCCCCGTGCCTGCCAGGAGCAATTTCTGAGCATGGAGCCAGGAGTAACCCCTGAGCACTGCCGGGTGAGACCCAAAAACCAAAAAAAAAAAAAAAGTAGCTATGGTAACAGTTCACATGATTCACAACTGAATGTAACACAGTTATTTTCTTAACTAAGAGTTTAGCTGCTGAAGAATCTGAACTACGGTTTCGACAGTTAACTAAGGAATATCAGGCCCTCCAACGGGCATATGCTCTCCTGCAGGAGCAGACTGGAGGTATCATTGATGCTGAAAGAGAAGCCAAGGTCAGTATACTTTGGCTCACTTGTAGCCATCTCAGCCTAAAATACCCTAGAAGTAGAAATATCACTAGAATAGCCGTCCCCAATGCTTTACTCCACTGCAGCTTTTGAACAATTTTATCTTTGATGTCTGTCAATTAACCTGGAATCTAGAGACAGCAGAACCAACCAGACAGAGGCTTTGTTCCTAACCCTTATCCTGCCTTTTTGAAAATGTCTTTTCAAAGCTAGACAGTGATGAATTTTATTCATTTAATTATGATTCATTTCTTTAGCTTTTTTCTTAAAGATTTCATCTTTCAATAGCAATGGTTAGACTGATTCTTGTTTTGATAAGATTGCAAAGCATTAAATTTGTTGTACTTTAACTGACAAAATATCATTTAATCCATTGACAGTTCCTCAAAGTGGGTATTTTAGAAAAATGAATTTGAAAGTCAGAGACAATTCATTGAATTGTCCAAGATTGCACAGCTCATGGAAAACTGAAACTCCAGCTCCATTATTACTGGGTCAGGTGTTCTTTCATGTATATACCACCACCGTCTCTTATAAACTTTTTTCAAAAGGCAAAAATGGAAAACAACATAGTGCTAATACTTAACCTCCAACGGTTGCTTGCTGTGTTCTCATTATAGTAATCAGCAGTTCACATACATTATCTTATATAATCTTAAAAATTCTACTGCTGTTATCTCCTTTTTAACAAAAAAGAAATAGCTTATTAAGATTGCAGTGCACCTTTGTTTAAAGCTATCCTATGTAGAAGAATCACTGTTGGTTTAAACCTAGTCCTTCTAATTTGAGAGTGCTTATCTCCTTGCCCATTTTGAAGATTAATTTATAAGGGACAAGAAGTGTGGCCAGTCAGTAGTGAGTCAGTCACTAAATACTACTAGTACTTTTAGAGGATCTACAATATTCTGACAAATGTTGTAGCAAATGCTATTGGTGCTCTCTGGAAAGGGATAGGAAACTATATAAGTAATATACATATATTGCATATATAGTATTTAAATATATATTAAATGTAAACAGGTCCAGAGAGATAGTACAAGAGTTAGAAGATAAACAGCCATGTACCTGGTTTTTCATCCCTTGAAACACATAGCCTCAAATACATTTCCAGATGTGGCTTTGAAGGCCCCCAAACAAGTATACCTCAGCCTAGCACTGAACCCACATCTGATCAAGTACTGCCAGGAGTAGCATGCTTAGGAAACCCTATAGATTGCCCCCCAGCATACATATAAGTAAATAAACTTATATGTCTATAAAAATCAATTATGGGACAAGGTATACACTAAAGAGATTAGATTTAGTTTTCAGCAACACATCATCAAGCATCATCAAGATGTAGACCAAGTGATGGGTCCGTAGAGATAGCATAGAGGTTAGGTGTTTGCCTTGCAATGCAGAAGGACGGTGGTTTAAATTCCGGCACATGATCCCCTGAGCCTGCCAGGAGCAATTTCTGACAATTTCTGAGCATAGCGCCAGGAGTAACCCCTGAGCACTGCTGGGTGTGACCCAAAAACCAAAAACCAAAAAAAAAAAAAAAAAAGAAAAAGAAAAAAGAAAATTTCTTCTCGTTGTTTTCACTGGTTGAGTTCTGGAATTTTGATTTTACCAGGCACAAGAACAACTCCAAGCCGAGGTGCTAAGATATAAAGCCAAAATTGAAGATTTGGAAGCAACCCTGGCTCAAAAGGGTCAGGTAGGCACTTGAATGATAGTCTCTCTACAGATGCAGAGATTTGGAATTGACCTTCCTCTAGATAGCCCTATGCACGGGCCTGCATACAGGACAAGGCTTGACTCCCCATAGTGACCTTTCTCAAACTGTCAGAATGTTCAGTTCTATGTTTCTGTCCCTGGTGTTTTTCTGGCCAGAGTGTGAACCCAGCTACACTACAACAAATGAGGTTGAGGTTGGGCAAAAGAGCACGCCCAACAAAGATCATTGTGTCATAGCCTAGAGTTGTCATAAACTGTTAAAGATCTTATTTCAAGCTGCATTCTTTGCCTCTATGCTACATTTATGATTCTGCATTTTAATGTTTTCCATCCATATGTATCTGGCCTGTGTGCATTCTGACCCTTTTCACTTTTTGCCTGTGTGGTCACTTCTGAGTCCCCAGAAGGCTGGTCCTGGATTATTCATACTGGAAAAGGGAGAGATAGTTGAGTGACAATGAAAATGGGGTTCCATTTCCTGGAAACTTTAGCCCCAGTGTCTATGAATAGGGATCTGGCAAGGGTGGCGGCACTTACCAGTCTTTGGCAGACAAACAAACTGCGTGAAAACAACTCTGGCAAAATGGTTTGACAGCACATGCTCTTCCATGCTCCTCTGAAATGCTGACTGCACCATATTCTTTGTCAAACAGGATTCACACTGGGTAGAAGATAAGCAGCTTTTCATTAAGAGAAACCAGGAGCTTTTAGAAAAGGTATGTTGGTCGTAACACCCTAGTGGGCTAGAGGAGAAAATGATGAGAGATCCAGGAGCAGCAGGGAGTCTTCTCAGGAGTGGCACCGGGGCTGGGGAAGGGGAGGCTTTGCCAGTGCTGTGCTCTCCTCTGCTGCGCGCTCAACCGCATTCCTGTCATTGCCATCACCATGAGTTAAGTGGCACGTGTGCATGGCTCTGTGCTGGGCATTGTGCCTACTGAAAAGGATGTGATTCC
>PVKC010012271.1:0-23939 GCA_004027635.1 Crocidura indochinensis
CCAGTAAAATTGTTGGGTTCTGGGTGAATAGAGAGCTTACAGATTCAAAAACATCCATGAACCACTTTGGGGGAATCATTTCCCCCAATCACTAAAATAACTATTTTAGGTAGGGAAAGGATATTTATAATGTGTCTTTCAGGTTAGAAGTAAAACAGGAAGAATAGAAAACAGGTTAAGTGCTTTGTTTAAAAGAAAAACCAGATCTATACTTTGTTTCATCTAGGGAGATAAGCAAATATTTTGCTTTCTCTAGGGAGAAAAATAAGGTGTTTTGCTCTGTTAGGGTCTGTGTGTTTAGCTACATATCCCCCTTTTTTGTTTGCTGAATGCAAATATTTGAGATGAGTTGGTTAGACCATGCTCTCAATATGAACTACTGTGATTGTCTATGCAAGTTCTATAGAGTTCATTTTACTTTTGGACCTGACATCTTTAGGAAGCTATTCTCTACTGATTTGTGCTCTATCTTTGGTATATTTTTAGAGTATTTTAATAAGTCTGACACAGATATAGAATTGAGATAATTTGAACAATCTGGTCCAATTTTTATTTCTGTAAAGAAAATACTTAGTTTGAATCAAAAAAGGACAGGTTGCTAGAGCAATGGAGCATTGGGTAGGGCGCTTGCCTTAAATGGAACTGGCCTAGGATTTATTTCTAACATCCCATAATCTCACATGGTCTCTGAGTACCACCAGGAGTAATTCCTCAGTGCAGTGCCACAAATACCATAGAGCATCGCCAAGTATGCTACCTCTCTCTCAAATAAAAGGCATGAAAGTCAGGGCTTTTTAAATCAGAGCGCAAAAATAAGATTTTTTTGTTATCAGAGTACCTGAAAGACTGTTTGAAGATGAATTAGGTTAGAAGGAAAACAGGAAAAAAATAAAACAGGATAAGTGCTCTGTTTAAAGGATCTATATTTTGTTTCAAGGAAAAACAGGACATGGGCTTTATCTAGGGAGAAATATCACAGGCTCAGAATGATATTTTGCTTTTTCTAGGGCGAAAAACAAGATGAGAGTTGGGAATTCTCTTTTGTTCTCTTTTGGGTGTCCTGTTCATCCAGGAACTTTCTCTTTCCTCTTCCCCTAATTCTCTTTCCTCCGTCCTTTTTACTCCTCCCTTAATCCTAACTATATGTATCTGAGTTTCTTCCGTAGTGCTGGGATCTCCAGATATCTTCTATATCTTCCATTCGTTCATGTTTTTTTTTTCAGAATATTCTAGTGTCCATATCTTCCTATTGCCTAAAATGTTGCTGTGAGAAGTTTGTGGTTCCATTAGTAAGCCACACTGTCAGCACTTTCAATGTTTGTAGACTGAAAATTTGTATGACAGCAATTCTCACTTCCATACCTGGTATTGGCCAGGAAATGTCACACTATAACCTTATCTAAGCAGTGTAGGAATAAAACTGACTGGAATGCACATGGAATTCCTAAGAAAAATTCTGTATTGTTACGTGGTAACTGAGCCAAAGATATGGATGAAAACAAGTTTCCTCCCTGTCAATTGATCCAGTTTATATACCTGATATTCTGAACCCTTCTCTTCCTTCACCTCCACTTCCTCCTCCTCTCTCCTCCCCCCCCCCAACCCCCACACTACACACACATATAGTTTCTTTGAAAAGGCTTCTAACAGAAACATGATCTGGTCCTAACAATGTCTAGAGGGGCCGGGCGGTGGCACTGGAGGTAAGGTGCCTGCCTTGCCTGCCCTAGCCTAGGACGGACCTCAGTTCGATTCCCCGGTTTCCCATATGGTCCCCCAAGTCAGGAGCAATTTCTGAGCGCATAGCCAGGAGTAACCCCTGAGTGTCACTGGGTGTGGCCCAAAAACCAAAAACCAAAAAAAAAAAAACAATGTCTAGACTTCATTCCCCATATTTTTCCCTCCCACATGTCTTATGTCTTAGCCATATGAAATTCAGGTAGATGCATGAATTTGCTATGCTTTTAATGTACTTTTTGTGCTTTTTGTGATTAAATGTATATCTTCCTCATTCTAGATTTTCAGACTTAAAGCTCAATTTATATTTATCTCTCCATTAACTGATGACTCGCTGTTCTTTAAAATCTGCCCTGAAGGTTACTTTGTGATTTATTTCTTCATATTATCTTGGCTTCTAGCATTTCCTCTTCCCAATTGAGATGCCAGATATTGCTACTCTTAGCCTACAGAATTTGCCAAGTAGAATTTGTTGGATTTAAATTATCCACAATGTATCTTGAATCTTTGAATCTTTGAGTGTAGCTTGAAGTTTTGAGAACCTAACCATTATGTATGAGATTTTATGCAGAGCTAATTTTTTAAAAATGGATAAATCAATAACAATATAGCCATATTTTGATATCATATATTTCCATGAAAATATTTATCTTTATACAAATACACATGCATTTATATATACATATCTGCGTTTATGCACTTACATTAGGAAACTAGAGGGAGGAATGAATATAACATAATAAACATAAGTCATAACACAATAAGTTAGAAAGAAAACAAGTAGGGCATATTTCTAGTGAGTGTACATCAGATTTTATAGATAGAGAGAGGGGGCATAAAATAAGAATATATGTGCATTAAACATTGCATCTTGGTATTTAAGTCCTTGATGTGTACTTTACCAAATTATAAATGGCAATTTATCTCTTACATATCTGTGTAATTCAGAGCCCATCTAAATGTACTTAGATAGAAACTCCAATATATCACACACATGTAAGAAAAAATTATTATGTGGGAAAGGATGATAGACCAAAATGGAAGGATAACTTAAATGGCATTTTAATAGAAAATTCTTGGACTAAGGAAAAGCAGTTTATTTTAAAATTCACCCAGATACATATTTTTTGTTTTCCTTTTTTGGCCACACCTGGTGACGCTTAGGAGTTACTCCTGGTTATGAACTCAGAAATTGCTCCTGGCTTGGGGGACCATATGGGATGCCAGGGATCAAGTCAACATCTGTCCTGAATTGGCCTTGTGCAAGGCAAATGCCCTACTTCTTGCACCACTGCTTCGGTCACTAGATACATGGTTTTTATATAATCATAAATCATAATATTTTTCCTTGTCTGGACTAATGGGATGGCTGGTAATGATAATTACTATGGGTTATGATTCTCAGGATCTTCACATAAACCTTGTACAGTATAAATGCATTTTCTTGGGAGATTATTAGGTATTATCTAGGGTTGTGCTACAGGTTTAGGGTTGCAAACATTACTTCTAAGAAAGATTAGGAGTGGAAGGGAGTAACTCATTTTTACATAGCCAAGACTATGCTTGTTTATTTGTTTTTGTCTCTAGACCTTGAAAAAATAGTTCAGTTCATTCAGCAAATATGTATTAGGCATCTCTTTGCATGGGTTATAATTGTAGATTGTTGTTGAAATTTAGGCTTTAAAAATTCATATAAAGTTGTTATCTAATGATAAGAGAAAGTACCAAAGGCAGAAAGAAGTGCTCCTCTGAAAAATAATGAAAATGAGTATTGAATAACTGATTGATGGAATATTGCAAAAATATATGGATTGTCACAGTGCTAAAATGAAATATTATCTACTGTTGCAATAATTTTAGTAATATTTTAATTCATAGTTTTCAACTTCTTGAAAAAGTACAAAATATCACTGAAAAATCACCCATAGATACCTGTGTAAGATTTTTACTTAAATTTTTTAAAAGAGAGAACTTAAAAAGGAACATTAATTGTTTAAAATATTCTGAGCAGTCGATATCAGTCAAATCATTGATTATTGAACTGAGAAAAGACAAGTTCAAAATTTCTTTTTTACTCTGGAATGGATTTCTGGCCATTCAGTTAGAAATATTTTCTAACATTCTAGAATTATGTTATTCACCTGGGCACAGGGAAGGGAAGGCTATTAATTATTTTTCAAGTAATATATCCATTTCAGAAAGCAAACATGCCTAACTTCATTTCATAATTATTGGGTTCCTTTGTAGACATGCTAATTTATGTTTAATTGGAGAGAAGATAGTCTTTAGTTTTGAGTTAGCAGTATAAAATGTTATATTAATTTTTGGTATGATTTTAGTTTATTAAAGTAATATCTTTTCCACACTGAGCAATCATAGTATTAAACATGGGTAAATCAAAGAAATGTTTTAAAACAAAATAGATCTTTAACATTAGCTATTTGAGCAAACAGTAATACTTTGTTATGAAAAGATATAAAATAATCTGTAACATTATCAATAAAATGACAGTTTTCTCTGATAATAGTTTTATATTTTCATGTTGAAAAGAATGATAAAATTGAATCCTAGGGGCCCGGGAGATAGCATGGAGGTAAGGCATTTGCCTTTCATGCAAAAGGTCATCGGTTCGAATCCCGGTGCCCCATATGGTCCCCCGTGCCTGCCAGGAGCAATTTCTGAGCATGGAGCCAGGAGTAACCCCTGAGCACTGCCAGGTGTGACCCAAAAACCAAAAAAAAAATTGAATCCTACACTTGAATAAAAGGAGATGGGAAATACATCTAACTATAAATGCAAAGACGTGATAAAAATGTTAGAGGTAGTTACTTAGTCCCATAGTATCTAGAGTTACTCAAGTATCATGTTATATGACTTTAATTTGACTTTCTAAACAGAACTGCAATTAATCTATACATATACAAGAATTTGTTTTATGTAGGGTAAATTATGTCTATATTTGTTGAATTCAGAGATCAGTAGATTTTATGCCTTTCAAGCCAAATTTTGTTTGATCCTTTGATCTGATAATAATTTTATTTTTATATAAAAAGTGCTTAACAACTAGAATGATTTTACTGCAAGGGGTTCTTGCCTTACACATAGCCAACTGGGATTTGGTCTCCAGTGTTCTCAATGGTCCCCTGAACCTGCCAGGATGATTCCTGAATTCAGAATCAGGTATGTAATCCTGTAGCTGGATATAGTTAAAAGATAATAAAACAAATACAGAAGTAAATAAGAAGGTAGTTTAAACACACAGAGAAGTGACCATGAATCATGTGTTACACAATATAGCTATATACTACCTATACAATTATATTGCTAGTATAACTGTGTAACATGTATATACATGTGTAACGTATGTAACATGTATAATACATATGTATATGTAATATGGATATAAATTGTAACATATATAAGTGTAACCTGTATATAATTTCTGTAGTGTATAGCTGTGTAATGTTTCACAATATAGCTCTATAGATATGTCTAGCTATATAGACATATGCCTATAAGTTATGTAATTTTCTTTGAATTGCTTTTAATTTAGAGAACTGTGTCTGCATGTACCCTGAAAAAATATAAAATGTTTATTATAAGCTTTATGCAGAAAATCGCAGGGGTCTCAAACCCGCGGCCCGCGGGCCGTTTGCGGCCCTCCATACAAAATTTTGTGGCCCTGCCCTAGAGGAATCTTTTTTTGTTTTGTTTTGTTTTAGTGGTTTGGGTCAATAAGTTTAAGGCTTACTACTGACTTTGCACTCAGGGATCACCCTGACTTTGCCTCCTGCAGCCCCAAGGTAAATTGAGTTTGAGACCCCAGGAAAGACTATCATATTCTTTGAGTAAGTCAAAGGATATTTGTTGGAATGTTAGGAAATATTCTATGCTTCTGTAAGAGGGGCCCCAAATGTAAGACTCTAACATGGAACAATTGAGTCAGGCATGTGGCATGTGGTTAAAGAGCTGGTGCAGTAATACAAATGGCAAAGATTATTTTAGACTTCATACTGTTTTTTTATTTCTTACTGAAGAATTAATGTTGCTACCACTATCCTTGAAGTATAAGCTGAAGAATAAGAATGGAGGTCAAATGATTATTAATAATAGCACATCATTCTGTTCACACTATTGACCAGAATTTATCTCACTGGATAAGTTCTTCTCAAAGGAAAAAGAAAATGTGGTTTATGTCTGTTTAGACATATGCCTAGAGAAATTAAGGGATTTTCTTAATTTTATTTTTACTTAGGAAACTGTGAATTACAGATTTATAGATACTGAAATTTTAGCATTTCATTTTCAACATTAATCCCACCACCAGTATCAACTCCCTCAACAACCAGTATCAACTCCCTCAACAGTGTTCCCATATCACCCTCCTCCCTCAGACCTCCCCATCTCACCCCACTAGCCACCTTTAGCAGCACATTACAAATTTTGGTGGTAGCAGTTTAGATTTCATGTTTTCATGTTGCTGAGTCTGTATTTTGGATCTAGAGTTATATCACTTTCCCACATAACTACCATATCCCATTTATTAATCTCTGTTCCCCTATTACTTTTCTTTCTCATCCTCTTCCTGCCTTGATTTCTTTTCATCTTATTTATTTTCTTCTCCTTCTTAAGCTCTGGAGTCGAGGGCAATCTAGGCATCTCCTACTACTACTTTATATCTCTTCATGCTGTCCTTTTATATAAGGAATTTGGGTAATTCATTGCTCCCCCAAAAAGAGAAAGAATATTGCTTTTGGGAGAAACTAGCAATTTGCCACATTGAGGTAAACAGTTGTTAATACTTAATTATGTGTGATTTTTATTGTTGAAATCTCAATATATCGCACAATCTTCAAGATATATTTGTTGAATAATTCAAATCAAAAGGGAAGTAGAGAGAAAATAGAGATAGTTTGAATGTGTATTGAAGGAGAAATACTAGCCTTGATCTGTATGAGATGGGCTTGAGATATAGTAGATTGAGTATGGTATTTTGCCTTGCATCTGGCCAAATTGGGTTCCTATATAGTCCCCAAATACTCTCATCAGTGTTTCCTGAGTTAGGGCCTTGAGTACCTGTAGGTGTGACCCAGAAACTAAATATTGGATGAGACATACAGATTTTTTGGGATTATATGTAAGGCTTGATAATAAAATAGATGAATCCAATTATCAGTAATTGGATAGATACTTCAGTGATGGTTTTTGGCAATAAAGTTTAAACATATAGTTTAATTTAGTTTAAACAAGTTTGTTTTTAACAGATTAATTTAGATTAACACATTAGTTTAAAGAGATTAGTTTAAACAGTAATTTAATCATCTATGCTTTATACAGGGGTAGTATCAGCATATAATTATTATGTTTGCTTAGAAAATTCATAGGCCTGGTTAAAAACTCCAAGAATAAGGTGAAGTGGGAGCAGGATGAAAGAATAAGTAGGAATTGAAAAAGGATCAGCCAGGTAAATGGGGCAAGACCAGTAGATTTAACAGGTGAAAGTCGAACAGGTATATTTTGACAGTTTTCTTTTAGCAAGATTCACTAGTTCTAATGAATAGAAGAAAGAATTTAAGCAAGATTCTATGAGACTGAGAAATTCACTCAAGCAGATGTGTGTACTGTGCATAATTTAATTTTCTAAGATACAACAGCTGCACACTTCCATAGATTAGGCCAATATAATGGGGTTTAGAGGTTGCACAAATCCTCACTTATTTTTTGTTGCATTTCTGAGCACAAAGTTTTAAATCTTATCTTTTTGATTTTGTAATATAACGCCCCACAAGTAAGAAGACATATACACTTGTCTGGGGTTACAAGGACAAGGGTTGAAATAAGGCTATTAACTGAAAAATTAGATTAAAAAAGATTTTATTGGAATGGAGAGATAGTGCACTGGGATAAGGTCCTTGCCCTGCGTGTATGCAATGTGGGCTAATTCTTTGTTTCACAAAGGCACCCACCCTCACAGGAGTACCAGAAGTAAAGCCATGATGAGCTCAGAGTCAAGAGTATGCCCTGTGGACCTCTGAATTTGGCTCAAAAAATAAACAAACAAAAAATCCCATTTTAATATGCCCTGTAAATTTTGATAATTTATAATGTTCTTTTCTCTATTGCAGCAAAATTAAGTTGAAAAAAAAGCACAATTTTGATAGGATGATTAATCATGTTAACTGGTGCTTTGTTCTCTTGTTATTCTAAAATAATGTGATCATTATAATTAAAGGATAAAAGTAGCACAAACTGCCCAAGTTTATGTTTCAGGTGAAACTGGCCTATTTTGTGAAAGATGAAATTGTGCATTTCAGCACTTCGCTGCTACATAACTGATGGGTCACCATGTGCTACCTCTTTGGCTATTCAGCAAAGACGTTTTTTTATTAGAAGCTACTTCTACAGAGACTGCACAATTTATTATGTACATTTTATAGTTGTGAACTATATTATATTTCTTATTTCTTGTTCATGTTAATATGTATTGATTAAACCTTGAATGTATGGGGAAATATTTTATCTTAATCCTTGTTTTCTGTTATGTTTTGTTTTGTTTTATTTGGGTTGGGGCAAACCCATTGGTACTTTGGGCTTTCTCTGGGCTCTGTACTCAGTGATTACTTTTGGAGGGCTTATTGAGCTTTGTGTATAGTACCAGGGTCCAACATGAGTTGGTCAGGTGCAGTGGAAGCACACTAGCTTCTGTGCTATCTCTCCAGCTCCCATGTTTTCACTGGTCTTTCTATTAAATTTAAGATAAAACTCATGAAGATAGCCAGATATTTGAAGAGACATTTCCCGCCGTCTCATATTTATTTTCCTTATCTTTTCTGAGGATTCCATGACTCTGATCAGACTTTAAAGAAATATTATATGTAATGTAAGTTTTACCTAAAAATTAGAGGCCAGAGAAATAGTACTGTGGGTCAGGCACTACTTGCCTCGCATGCTTCTAATCTAAGCTTGATCTTCAACATCCTTTATGATACCCTGAGTCTCTTCAGCAGTAGTCCCTGAGTATAACTGGATGTGGCACCACCAATATATTAGTTTATAGGAGCCATAGCCATATTATTTGCGACTAAATTGCTACATGCAGCCAACCTGGGTTTGATCTCTGACACCACATATGATCCCTACAGCCCTGCCAAGAACAATCCTGATGCACAGATCCAGAAATAATCCCTGAGTATAGCTAAACTGTGGTCCCAAAACAATAGCAAGAATTATTGGTTTATATTAATTTTCTTTGATATATATCCTTAATACATATTTATAAAGAAAACATTACGTGCATAAGATATATTTAGAGCATTTATTTAGAATAAGTTACAATAAAGAAAAATAGCTCAATTCACTTATGTATTTGAGTTTAAGATAAGTAATTGGTTAATTTCAACATATATCCTATACAAAAAATAATTTGGTAATCAACTTCAATTACTGTAGTAACATACAAACTTGCTATTTAGCTTTCTGATCACCACTAAGGAGAGTAGTGAGATTATATTTTCTACTGTTTTTAAAAAAGAAATTGAATTATTGGGTTTATTCAAGCTTTCAATAGTTTTAGCCAATGCTTGGTAAATTGTGATAGCTGTAAATTTAATTATACTGTTGTATTTAAGACTGACTTTGTAGTTCTGATACTAGCTGACAAATTCTGTTTGAAATGATACCTTGGTTTAAATAAAGCTCTACAAAACTGCTGATGTTTGTTTGTTCTTGTCTCAAATAAAATTGTTGAGATTGCTTTTCATAGGTAATGAGGTATTATTAAGAGAAGAAAGCAGTCTATTTTTAAAGTTGTGAGCGACATTATAATTATCATCATCAATCATTATCTATTTTCTTTTTTTTTACGAACCCATTGTCTTTTTTTTATAACATGTTCATATTCGATCTTAACAGCCTTCTTTCTTGATCTTTTTTCTTAAGTATGTTTACAGTTGGCAAATGCACTGATATATAAAATATACTATTTTGGCTCATTGAATCTTCTAAAATTTGCTGGTAACAAGATAGCTGTTAATTTCTCTGGTCACTTTCTGAATAAGTGCTTTGCCTGATACAAAAGCATGGATTTTATCATATTTAAATCAAATGCTAATTTGACTTTTAATATATAATTGATGATGACATAAGATAGTCAATAGTTCAAAGTACTATTTTCAAAGGAAAAATTATCTGGTGAACCCAAATTATTAGGAAAAAGTTTTTCTTAGGTTAGAATAAAAGCAAACAAAATAAAATAATCTTTATTACTTATGTGAGGTACATGTAAAAGTTTAACATTTTAATTTTAACTCTAAATTATTGGCATATTATTTGTAGTTTAGCTTCCTTTACTTTGTTACTGAAAATTCTGAGTCATATACTTGCTTAAAATTAATCATCTAATTGCATAACTCTAGTATCAGAACCTACTATTTGTTTTTGTTTCATTAAACGGTTGTCTGATGCTGCATTTCTTATTTTATTATATATATGCATGTTGATTTGTAATACAATATTAAGTCAGCACAGACATTCTTTAAAAATTTTAATACTTTTTATTTATTGATGAAAATGCATCACATAGTTGAAATAACTGATCATAATACAATTGTTTCAGGAAGACCAAAAGCAACATGATTAAAAAAATAGAAAATATAAAGAAAAACTAAAGACATGGGAGAGAAAGGAAAGAAAGTGTTCAGTGGCAAGTACATTTTTGAAAATTATTGAATCATCAATGAACTCATTAAAGCATGAGCAGAAAGTTTAGTAAGCTCTTATTTTTTTTTAAAGGATCAGAGTACAAATATACAGTAAAAACGGTGTGGGTGGCAATTGTTTGCATAGGCCCAGCAAAATATGGGGGAAATGGAAGGGAAAAGTCTTGGCCTAAGTACAAGGAGACCTTACTCCTGAAATTTTCGGCATAAGACTGACTCATGGCTCCAGGATACTAAGCTGTCCAACTCCTGATTCATTCACTGTGGTCCTGGTAAAATGTTTTCGCAGATTCGCTGTTGTTGGTGTCAGGTTTCTGTAGTTCGAGATTCTGGTTTCTGTGCATCTTTATCGAAGTCAGGATGATGTTGAGTGTCCTCTACTTTCACCTCACCATTAGTTGGCAATGTGGCAATGTGGAGAGCCCTGCCCTGCAAGCAGGTTGTTGCTGTTACTAAGTCTTCTGGTTGTTAAGAGAACCCTCTTTGGAGTTAAGTCCATGGCAGAGCAGTGATAGGGTCTTGCTTGGGAGAGGTTTGATTTCTGGTGATGTTATAGACAATTGTGGATGTTTCTGTAGATGATATCCATGGTTCAGGAGTGTATAGGCAATGACTGTTCCTATGAGGCCTGAGCCAAGTCATTTTGACCATATTCAGGGTGTAAGGCCCCCACTGCATTACAATTTGTTTTCCCATCTCTATTAGATAAGAACTTGTTTGCATATGTAATATTTTCCCATTTTAATGTTCCTATGCAAAAGGGGGACAATGTCACAAGGTATTATCGGTGCATATGGGGGTCGAGGGAACAAGTCCAATAATCCTGGTAACTTGGCTCTAACATGAACTCTAAACAGAGATGCTCTTTTGACAGAGTTCCCTATTGAACAAATCTCAAAAGCAAAACAAAACAAAAAAACAAACACAAAACAAGAAGCAGTGGGTGAAATTGTCACTATATAAGAGAATATTCAACAAGAGTTATAGCTGATAAGGGAATATACTTAAGACACTCAAGGGGGATATACATGTCCCTTTTATCTCTTTGGGAAAAGTCGGGGGAGTGTTAAATCTGGGACACGACTGTGAGTTGGCCATCTGGAGTCTTCAAAACTGCTTCCAGCAGTCCCATATCAGGAGATGTCTTTGATTGGGGACTTCTCAGAAACCGAGTAAGATAGCAAGCACAAGTAAGCAAGGAAGGGAGGTGGAGGAAAGGAGGCCACAGAAAGTAGATCAATAGCAACAGAGTATTGGTTTCTTCTGAGACTCTATTTTTCCACTTTGGGAGTTGTTTGGCAGCGGGAATAAGCAGGAATAATGATCTGCTTGTGAGGAGTTAAGAACTGAAGATAAAAAGGGTTAAATGTGGGGTAATAGGTGGTGGGATGGGTGGGTAAAGTACTAGAAATGCACCTAAAGGTGGTGGCTCAAAGAGGGAAGGACAGTGAATTATATTGTGTATAATGCAACGTAGATTAAACTCTATGATACCCTATTAATCTATATTCATCTATGTAATCTATATAAATAATCTATATATTCATATATAAATCTATATATAAAGTGGGAAGGAAAGTTGCCATTGACTTCCTCAAGTATTCCCCTTTTAACACACATTTTTATACTCACAAATATCTTGGCTTGGGGCCCGGGAGAGAGCATGGAGGTAAGGTGTTTGCCTTTCATGCAAAAGGTCATCGGTTCGAATCCCAGTGCCCCATATGGTCCCCCGTGCCTGCCAGGAGCAATTTCTGAGCATGGAGCCAGGAGTAACCCCTGAGCACTGCCGGGTGTGACCCAAAAACCAAATATATATATATATATATATATATATATATATATATATATATATATATCTTGGCTTTTCTGTATGTCTTTTCCTTCATCCATAACTTTATTTTGTATTTCTATTACTACGCATTTAAATATCCCATTTACTCAAAATTATTATTACATTTATATGAGATTCTTCATATTAATGACTTTGATAACTGCATATATAGATTAGTCACACTTTAGTGGCTCTTAGGACACTAGTATTATTTTGCCTTGCAAGCTTGTATTATAACAGGTGAGTATATTGAAGAATGAGTAAAAATGACTGTAACTATAATAATAGCTCTAAATTCTTTTATTTAACTTAAGTTAGAAGACAGCTTCCATGTATAGAGATCTTAAAAAGGTAATTCATCCATTCTGTAGCTTAAGTTAATCTATTTTTTATAATTAAACTTACACATGATTATTTTTTAGTCTGGATAGATGGGAGAAAAGTCAATTTAAGCTTCTACACTATACCTGGATCAAGTCCTAATAGTAAGAATTTGATTCAATGTGGTAAATGTCATGATCTTGTTTAAATGCAAAACCAAAAAATAATTTATGCTTATTTCATTGTTATTGGAAGATAGACAACAACTTTCTAGTTTTCTTTGGGGAGGGGTCACACCTGGCAGAGCTCAGGGGTTACTCCTGGCTCTAAACTCAGAAATCGCTCCTGGCAGACTCGGGGAACCATATGGGATGCTGGGATTTGAACCACCGTCCTTCTGCATGCAAGGCAAACACCCTCCCTCCATGTCATCTCTCTAGCTCCCTTTCTAGTTATTTTTTACTACTAAAACAATATAATATGTAAAGAGAATTCAGTCTGTTTTCAATAAACACTCATTCTGCTACTGCTAGTAATTAGTTTTAACTACAGTTTATTGTAGAAATATTGCTCAACTTCTCTCTTCCTATATAACTTACCCTTTCTCTTCTATTATCTATAGATAAAGCATTGCATAACATTGTGTGAATCCCTGGAAATTGTAACTTCATCTACATATGAGCCCTTCTCTCCATACTGGTTATGCCATGAGTAAAATACATTTTTGATATATTTTCTTCATAATTATTCATAATAAGGTACCTCATTATTTATTCGTAATGGCTTTAAAAGGCTGTTAAAATTTTCTTCGTGAGGTTTAGAGACTCTGTGCCTAATAAATTAGAAGTTATGAAAACAATATTTTGTTCTAAAGTCAAACAGTTCTTCAGTTATGAAGAATAATGCACCATGCTAGATACATTAATAACAGATAGATAGGTAGATAATAGAAAGATAAGTAGATATATAGATACATTCTACAGGACTCAGTAGAATTCTACTCTGTAGTCGCCTTTAAAGGAATTTTTCTCAGATTGTTTTTGTCTGCATTAGCAATGTCAATCTTCTTAAAAAATGTCAGTTTGCATCAATTCTTTTGGCAATAATTTAATGGTTATTCATAATTTTTTATCTTAAAATTTTAATTACCTAAAACTTCTGTCCCTTTTCATATTTAAAAATTAATACTTTGTTTTTAAATTTAGGATATTCAGAAAGTTGCTATAAGGTATATTTTTCTTGGTAATTTTAGGTGTTCCATAGTCTTAATACATGTAAGAATAAGTATTATAATCCTACCTAACAAATGATATTTATACATGTCAAGCACAGTTATGATCTCTATCACTGATTTTGTAAACAATTTGTTGATTCAGAATTTGTTCTCACAGCTTATACAAATTATATGTCTGTATTTTTAACGGGAAGCCTTACTATATATATATGAATTATATTTTAATTGTGAAAATTTGGTACCAATAGTAAAGTTCATATTTTTTTTTTTGTTCTTTGCTTTTACTTTCTGGTATAAAATTAGAATCTGGTCTTTAATTGAAGGAAATGAAAAACTCTTGCAACAGAAGAGTTTACATACTGGGGGGCCAGAGCAATCGCGCAAATGGTAGGGCGTTTGTCTTGCACATGCTAACGTAGGACAGAATCCCGGTTCTATCCCACAGCGTTCCATATGGTTCCCCAAGGCAGGGGCAATTTCTGAGAGTTTTGCCAGGAATAACCTTTGAGCTTCACCGGGATGGCCCAAAAAACATACAAAAAAAAAAAAAAAAAAAGGAAAAGAATAAAAAAATTTTACCTCCTTGAGGTAAAATCGAAGGCAGTACTGTTAACTTTATGTATTAGGAAGTTTTATGGGAGAAATGCCTTCCTGAAAATTACTAACACATAGTCACGCAAAGTAGCAAAATAGTTATCTAACCACTTAAATTAATAAAATCATTAACTTTATAATGACTGTTTCGGATTATTTTATTTGTTGGCTTTCTCTTATTTCTATTTCTACTTGGGAAGTATAGTTCAGCACATGAAAAAAAAAAGTCACGTTAGGAGTCGATACACTGTAGAAATTAGTAGAAGAAAGACTGAACCAGAAATTGTCATTTTCATTGCACTACAGGTTTTTAGGGTGTTTTTGGATGAAACCAGAATTTTTTAAAAAAATGTTTTACTGATTGAAAAAAAATAGTTAATAGTGCACACCAAGAAACCAATTAGATCCAGGGTTTTGTTAGTCTGAAATGAAATACAGGTTCAAAAGTGGAGAAACACAAAAACTAACTATATTATTTTTGATGAGTTGTAGGTTAAATGTATCTATGCTTCATACTTTCATTTTCTTCGTTCAATCTTCTAACTCCTGTTATTTGCAATCAGGTATTTCTATCACTTTATACAGGACATTCTGGTTACTTCTAAATCTTTCCAATCTTGATCTCTTTCCAGATTGAATTCTGTAGTGTCAGCCTCTTGTGAGAAATTTCTATGTGCATGACAAATCGAACTACAAATTTACATTTGTAAATTACATTTAGAAAATTACTTTTCTAAAAATGATACTCTGCTCACTATGATGAACATACTGAATTTCTTTTCAGTTAAGTTACTAAACCTGGAAATTTTGGACGCATTTGAATTATTTTTCTTCCTAAATGTGTCATTGATGCATGTATGTCATCAATGACCAAATTCTTTCCATTGTACTTACTAAATATGTCTTAAATTTTACTCTGACTCATTCTGATTCCATTAAAATTTGAATTATTTGGTTTTGAGTCTTCTAACAATTCTGCAAAGAGCATATACAGTGCTAGAATTCAAACTGGGGCTGGCTTATTTCAAGAAAATCCCTGTACTGTATCTCAATGCCTCCATATAGAATTCGGGTCCTGATCAATTATTTCTGACTCAATAAAATTTCTTTCTGGTTCAAGAATAGGAATTTTTAAGAACTTGCTTGTAAAAACAATAAATTTAAGGGGAGATGGTTTTACAATGACAGAGAGCTAGAAAATATTAATTATTTATGAATTTCATTTCTAGAGCTCTTCTGACTTTTATCCAGATTGTTTAAAAAATATTTGCCTATTTTCTGAACCTCTAGCTTTGGGAAATCAGTTGAAGAGACCTTCAAGGGGAACATACAAATTTTCTTCTTCCCAGTTGACTTTCACATTACCTTCAACATAGGTGGGAAGTTCATAAGTTTAAGTTCACAAATTTAAGCCCTAGTTTATAATTTCATTCATTAATTGGGACATCAGAATGGTACTGTTAATGGTTTAGTCCTGAACTGTTTGAACAAAATGAAAGGTCTTTTCATAGGATTTGCAAATCAGTGTCTCTTTTCACAAGTCACTTTACAAACTTATTGGGAAGAAAGAAAAGGAATATACTGAACTGGGAAGAGTCTAAGATTTCCTGAATTGTGGCTATGGCCAATCCTCAGCTCTAATCAACATAAGACAATGGGGAAACCTATATTTTCTTTATAAGTTTAATATTTCTATA
Organism: Crocidura indochinensis; assembly: GCA_004027635.1. Classification (NCBI taxonomy): domain Eukaryota; kingdom Metazoa; phylum Chordata; class Mammalia; order Eulipotyphla; family Soricidae; genus Crocidura; species Crocidura indochinensis. The sequence goes on from PVKC010012271.1 coordinate 16,135, forward strand.
ATAGTACCTCTTAACCTATTTTTTTTTTTTTTTGGTTTTTGGGTCACACCCGGCAGTGCTCAGGGGTTACTCCTGGCTCCATGCTCAGAAATTGCGCCTGGCAGGCACGGGGGACCATATGGGGCACCGGGATTCGAACTGATGACCTTTTGCATGAAAGGCAAACGCCTTACCTCCATGCTATCTCCCGGGCCCCACCTCTTAACCTATTTATCTTAAAATGTAAGGTAGTCTTCTACATCACTTTGTTCCCTTAATTTCTTTTTTTTTTTAAACTCATTGTTATTTTTTTTCCTTTACATAAATATATGTGAGATCAATGTAAAAACTCAAAATCTGGGGCCCGGGAGATAGCATGGAGGTAAGGCGTTTGCCTTTCATGCATTGGTTCGAATCCCGGTGCCCCATATGGTCCCCCGTGCCTGCCAGGAGCAATTTCTGAGCATGGAGCCAGGAGTAACCCCTGAGCGCTGCCGGGTGTGACCCAAAAACCAAAAAAAACAAAAACACAAAAAAAACTCAAAATCTGGGTTTTACCTTTGGATTACCTTTTTCAATTTATATTCATTGTGTGCCTTTCTTTATCTCATTTATGATTCCATTTATTATTTCTATATTGCTCTGTAAGACAAAGGATATTGCTAAATCTCTCCCTATTATATTATAAATATCTTGTTATAATTATCTGTTATAATTATATATTTTAATTTTGTTTATCAAATTAAAGTGGAATAATGAATGATGATAAAGAATAAACCTATAACTTATAATGATTTAAAAGTTAATACTAGATGAGCTCTTCCAGAATTATATTTATTTGCTTTAGGGAACAGGAAAATTTAGGAAAAAATGATAGTTTCTTTTCCATAGCCAATTTTATTCCTTCTAGAACCTGGGGAAAGAGAATTATATTGATAAAGGTAAGTATTTCATATTATTATACTTTTCAGTGTTGAATATTTAATAGAAGCAGATTTTCTTTTTAAAAAAAACAAAATAGATTCTCTGTCTTCGTTCCTCATTTAATATCTGGGACCTATCTGGCTTAATTTTTCTGATTATGTGCTTATTGTCCTTATTTGTACATTTGTAGTAAAGGAACTTGACCATGGTATTTAGTTTATTCCATACATGTGTGCTTATAGAAGAATGGATTAACTTTTTCTTCATCTATGGTTATTATTTAATTGAATTATATATATATATTTTTTGTTTGTTTGTTTGTTTGTTTTTGGGTCACACCCGGCAGTGCTCAGGGGTTGCTCCTGACTCCATGCTCAGAAATTGCTCCTGGCAGGCACGGGGGACCATATGGGGCACTGGGATTCGAACCGATGACCTTTTGCATGAAAGGCAAACACCTTACCTCCATGCTATCTCCCGGGCCCCTGAATTATATTTCTTAAATAGATTTTAGCACTTTCTCTGAAGGGAATATTTGGAAATGTGTGGAAACACTTTGGGTTGGCGCTGTGAGTTGATTGTATTTCATTGACATTTTCTAGATTGACTACCAGGGGTGCTAAATGTTCTTCACAGGAAAGTCTTGATAAGGAATCATTGTTCTCTCTAAAATTTCTCAGTTGAGACTGCCTACCTACTCTACTTCTAGATGGTTTGAAATGCTTGAATGATTTGGCAATAATGTAAACTGTGCTTCTAGTCACACCAATTCCTTGTTTTCAATATAAATAGAAGGACATTATGTTTAGTTAACAGATGGCTTAAGTTTTTTAAATTTTTCTTGTTTCTGGAATTTACTTATAACATTTTTTATAGTGTCCCAATCATTTTGATCATGAAGTTAGAGTATGAGGCAAATTATATAGATTTCAGGGTAAAAGTTTCAGCTCTCCTAGAAAAACCTTCCTTGGAATTCATTCTCTGTGTTTCTTTTAACAAATATATAGGGTAAGATAATTTGATCTTAGTGATTTATCCATTGCACAGAAGGTTGACAGTGACTAATTTCAATGATCTTTTAAAAAATCTATGTATAGCATTACTTCTGGCTAAAGACATCAGTGTTGAAGGTAGCACATAGATTCAAATATAGTTTTCTGTCCTGAAGTGTCAGAAAGCAAAATGAAACTTGCATGTTCTTTTAGGTCCTATTCTAGGAAGTACATATCTTTATTCATTATTATTACTCATGTGCCTCTGGTATCAAGGATATAGGAAGTATAGATGGAGAAAACTTGAGAGTACAGTTCTTCAATTAGATTTCTTTGATTCTTTACCTTAACTGTGGTATATAGTATAACTAAACAAGAGAATGTAAAGCATTAAAGACAAGGTAGCTCAATCACCATTGACGTGGTAATTCATTCATATAAGAATGAAAAAGGCAGAGAATGAAAGAAATAATGGGATTAATAAGGAGAAATGGTGCAAAAAAAAGAGGTTAGGTACACTGAGAGCAAGTGATTCATATCAAGACAAGCAAATTTTATAAAATATGCCTATCAAGAAGACAGACTGGAGTATAGAGAAGGTTGGGTGGAAAAGAACCTGGGAATACTGGTGGTAGAAAATTGATATTGGTGGTGAAGCACACACACACATATAATATATATATATATATAAATATATATAATGTCAAAATTCTGCTAGTAATTTTGTAAATTATTTTGTCTTAGTAAAGAAATTTTTAATATAAATATTTTTGAGACACAAATTAAGTATTTCATGTGGTTTTGTTCTACTGTGTTACATAAAATCTTTTGACAGAAAGTTTCAGTAGAGCCTAAAACTTGTTATTTATCAATTGGGTCTTAGATATTTTTATTTGAAAGATGTTCCATGCAAAGGATACTTTATAAAATTTTTTTTACTTTATTGTTAATGTATGTTTATTTCTCTCCTAGATACTCCTAGAAGTATAAAAGCATCTACTGTTACAGCTGAACACATTTTTCAGAAGCTGAGAAATAAACATGAATTTACTATTTTGGCGACTCTGAAGCAGGCCCATTTAAATTCTGGAGTTATTTTCTCCATTCACCATTTGGATCACAGGTAAGTGAGGCTTCTGGAGTTCTCTTGTTTTCATTATATTGAGTTAAATGAACATATTAAAGATGGAAATGTAGTACAGGATATAGGGAGCTATTTTTACATGGTGCTGATATTGGTTAGATCTTGGCACTGTATTTAGTCCATTGAGTACCGCTAGGAGAAAGCTTTGAGTACAGTTGAGTATGGGTTAAAAATGTAAAAAGAAGAAGAAATGAAGGATGGGAGGGTGGGAGGGGGATAAATTTCTAAAATAAATTACCAATACTGTGCATCATGAGATAATTGTTCAGTTCTTGAGCATAGCATATTCTTTTTTTTTTTTTTGCCTTTTTTGTGTGTGTTGAGAGACAAATTTAGTGGTACTAGGGCCCTGTGCTCTGAAATGCTGGTGGAGGTACTTGGGGGGTATCAAACATATGGTGCGGATTGAACTGGTTTTAGTTATGTTCAAAGTAAGTACATTTGTAATAAATAATAACATAAATTTTATAATCTGTTTCTTTCTGAACGTGCTTGATCTTAGTAATGATAGAATTTTATCATTGAAAAGTTCTTTGTTTCCTCAAATTTTAATTTAGTTAAAATACTGTAATTTGCAAAAGTATTCTTAGTTGCGTATTAGAGTTATAGGCATAAAATGTTCCAGCACAGATCCTGAAATCCCACCACCAGTGTCAACTTTACTCTTTCAATCTTCCAAGGTTCCCTTTCACTACTTTGTCTGTGCTCCCCCTATCCCCCTTCCGCGTAACATCTTGACAGGTAACCTTTTACATTTGCTTGTTAAAGTTTGGTTCTCTATGATTTCAGTATTGTTGGCTCTGACTTGGATATTTTGCTATATCATATTTTAACATGACGATTACACCTATATTCCCTTGGTCCCTACCTCAATACTTTTCATCTGTTTTATATCCCTTTCTCCTCCACTCTATTTCTTTCTTTTTCCCCCCTTTACTCTGATCATTGGTGATCTAGGAAGCCCCTTTAAATCATAGATTTCCTCATCTAGTTATTCTAAGTATCAACAACAGAATGGTTTATGAGATTATCAAAAAATAGTTTAGCAAAAGAGAGTTTAAAAAAATTGATATATCTGAGGAGTGGGCTTCTCTTTGAGTCAGAATAGGCATTTTCACTCAACTTCAGTGTAGTATGCCAGAGGGAAAGAGAATCACCAAGGGCCTTTGAGCAACCCCACCTTGGCTACACAGAGCCATACAGTTTCAAGAAACTGAAGCAAACAGAAAGACCAGCAGTATATTATTCTTTTATTCAGAAGAGGCAATTTTGTGTCAGGTGAATGCACCCTGAGAAGAGCTCTGGTAGAGTTCTACAGATGCACATTTCTGTTAGTCATTGAGGTCTACCAAAACACAGACAGACAGACACACCCACTTACACCACACCACACCACACCACCACTACCACACTGCAATGGCCAAATGGGAAAACAAAGCACAAACCTCCAAGCTTAGTAAAAGAAGATGGGAATTCTGAAGAACCATCATCTATCTGTTACCTATGTAGCTTCTGTGCTAAGGACTTTAGAGAGGAACTGTTGAGGATGTTCAAGGGACTCTAAGAAAACATAGGCACACAAGTCTCAGGAGGACCCAAGTATAAATAAGAAAAGTATATGAGTATAAATAAGAAAACTTCAAACATAAATGACATAAATGAAAACCTAGTAGTCAAAATAAAGAAACTCACTGGAAGGCCTGAGTTGGATTCCCTCATGAAAAGTGATGACTTGGGGCCCAAGCGGTGGCGCAGCTGTAGGGTATTTGCCTTGCACTCAGCAGACTGTGGTTGCATCCCCTGGCATCCCAAATGGTCCCTCAAGCCAAGAGCAATTTCTGAACACAGAGCCAGGAGTAACCCTTGAGCATCACTTGGTATGGGTCTAAAACAAACAAACAAAATTGCTGATTAATGATTTATTCATGTGCTGGTTGGCCATCGATACATCTTCCTCAGAGAAGTGGACAGTTTCTTTTTTAATACACTTCTTGGATTGTGACAGTTACATCTGGATTTTTGGATGTGTGTTAAAATCATAATATTAACTAGTATCTGCAAGTTTCTACACATGTGAGAACTTATGAGAGTATTGGGAGGATAGATTATATATAAATTGCTACTATATAATATGAAACAGCTAAAAATGATTGCTTTATGAAAGAATTATCACAGTTCTCAAAGGTCTCTTATATTAATATATCTTATTATTTTATCACTGCATACTATTAGTGAATCTTGTGTGAATCATATGATTTATCTATGTCTCCATCCCCTTATATGTAAAAACCAGAATAATAGTAGTACCTACTTCATTCATAGCTATAAAAGTGGAAGATTTTTGTACACATAAATAAACTTTATATATTAAATAACATGTGTTTAAAATTTGCATATTATATATGTTAACAATCTACCTATGAGCTATTAAAATGATTTGTTAAAATAATATCAGAAACCACTTGTTGAGTTAATGTAATACATAAATTTGAAATTCTTTTCTCATATTAAGGGGTGGACATAAGCAAATATTTTGGTATATAGTGAATAGAATGCATAAGACTAATAGCAAAATTTTTAATTACATTCTATCTTCATTACTCCCAGGACTTTCAGATCTCATTATAGTTAGCTCTGAAGGATTATCATAAATTTCAAATGTCCCTCATATGGTTTCTTTTTCCTAGTTGGAGATGAGGGTACATCCTAATGAAATTGAAAAATGACTAACCAAATGAGTCAAAAGCATAGTAGAAGAAAAACAAGAATTAAAGCAGGAGGAGAGATAGCATGGAGGTAAGGCTTTTGCCTTTCATGCAGAAGGTCTTTGGTTCGAATCCCGGCATCCCATATGGTTCCCCGAGCCTGCCAGGAGCGATTTCTGAACGTGGAGCCAGGAGTGACTCCCCAAAATAAAAAAAATAAAAGGAATTCAAGCAGTAATTAATGAAGTAGAAACCCACAAAACAACCCCAAATGTCGATAAAAGTAAGGTTTGACTCTACCAATAAATAAAAAGTATTGATAAACCATTACCAAGATGGACAAATAGAGTGATACTTCATAAAATGAATCAGAAACTACAAGATACTAGCAAATAGAATTCAACAACTCATCTAAACCAAACACTATGACCAAGGAAATTCAAACCATTGATTCAAGGTTGGTTTAACATATACAAGTCAATCAATGTAACACACCATGTTAACAAAAGAAAAAATCATATTATCATAGTAATAGGTGCAGAGAACTATTTGACAAAGACTTGCACACCTTCATGATAAAAAGTTTCAACAAGTTGAGAATTGAAGGAACTTTTCTCATTATAGCCAAAGCCATTTCCCACAAGCCAGTGCAAACATTCTACTCAGTGAAGGAAAGCTAAAAAGCTTCTTGTCTAATACTTAAGACAATGTTGTCCACTCTCACCACTTCTATTCAATATAATAGTGGATGTACTTGGTAATCTACTTAGATAAGAAACATGTCTCAAGGGCATCTCGATAGGAATAGAAAAATTCAAGCTTTCACTGTTTGGAGACACTATACCAGATTTAGAAAATCTTAAAGACTCTACAATAAAGTTTCTGGAAGCAATAGATTTTTATAGTAAAGTGCAGGCTACAAAATTAATAGACAAAGGTCTATGGTTTTTCTACACATAAATAATGAAATAGACATATTTTTAAAAAATCACTTTTTTTTAACCACAGAAAATAAAGTATGTAGGAATCAACTTAGCTAAAGTTGGCCTATACAAAGAGGATTAAGATAATTAAAATGGCAATAGTTTCTAAAACATTGTACAGATTTTGTGCAATTCTTGTAAGTATAACCATGCTCTTTTTCAAAGACATATATCATTCTCTCCTGAAATTCATATGAAACAACACCTCATTTGTAGCTAACGCAATACAGAATGACAGACAGAAAAGGAGAGAAAAGAAAAATGTTTGCCACAGCTGTCAGGAAGAGAAGTGAAAGTGCAGGGGGAACGGTGAGAGGGAAATTAGTGACATTGGTAGAGGGAAATATGCACTGGATGGCTGTTGAATATTGTATGAGTGAAATTTAATCAATAACTTTGTAACTGTGGAAAAATCAATGTACTACGAAGTTGCAACCACAGTGTTAAATCAATTCATTAAAACAATAAAAATGCATAAGTGTGCTATTTTTCTCAGGCCATAAACCAAGCCAATAACCTAAAGAACAAAAATTTCATTATTCATTCTTCTTTCTTTCTTCTCACATTAAATGAAAATCTAAAAAAAAATAAAAGAAAGCAAAGAACTTTATTTTCAAACCAGGGTCAACAATAGTCAAATCATGCATGAAACTGAAATGTTTAACAACCAAACTTAATAACAGATCTGTGATGATGGCAGTCTGGGGTTGGGGTGATGACTTGTTATGATCTCTGGAAAGTTTAGTGAAGGAAGACTGATACTGGTGATGGGATTTCTTCTGAAACATTTTATGTTTAAAAGTCAGCTGTGTATAACTTTGCAAATCACAATATTTTAAATATTTTTTAAGTATTCTTAACATCATCTAATTATTTTTAAAACTCACAGCGGTTTTGTTAAATCAGTTGTCTGATTATTTTCTGAGCCGTGTGTTGCTCGCTGAGACTTCTGTTTTTTTTTTTTTTTTTTTTTTTTTTTTTTTTTTTTTTTTTTTTTTTTTTTTTTTTTTTTTTTTTTTTTTTTTTTTTTTTTTTTTTTTTTTTTTTTTTTTTTTTTTTTTTTTTTTTTTTTTTTTTT